>PVJH01013758.1:0-59242 GCA_004026705.1 Nesogale talazaci
AACCAGCAACAAAAGCCTACTCGCTCTAGTCAAAGAAACAGGAAGGGGACAACCCAGTAAGGTTAAAAAAAAAAAAAAAGAAGACTTCTAAAAAAAAAAGAAAAAAAACCTTCTGACAATAACTGTTTCATTCCAGCCAAATACCCCAGAAAACACACTGTGGCCCCACCATACCAGCAAAGCCAAGTGGAAAAGCCTAGACTTCACTCTGAGGCTGAACCACAGTGCCCCACACCCTGATTGGTGGTGTCAGGAAAGGCCTGCCTGGAAATGAGCCTCACTCCACCATGGTGGGGTTGTGGAATCCACACCAGGGGTCAGAGCTCCCATCCTGTCCACCCAGCAGAGGGTGTCTGACCACCTGCTGGTATCAAGGTGACCAGCCCCTACTATAGAAGTGTCTGAGAAGGGCAACAAAAACAGACACTTGAGACACTATCCAGCATCTCATAGTATAGTACTAAAATGCCCAGTTTTGCGTATAAAATTGGTTATATCAAGAATCTAAATGATCCCAAATAGAATGAAATACAATTAATAGCTGCCTAAAGCAGATATGACAAAGATGTTAGTTACCTGATGCAGAAAATTATGTGAGAAGATTTTACAGACGCCATAAAAAAAAAATGCTTCCACAAATCAAATGGAAGAAGCTTTAGAACTAAAATTTTATGAACTGAAATAGGTAAGTTCAGTGATGGGTTCTTTCTACAGTTAAGTGAAAGGGGCACAATAAAAGAATGAAGTGTAAGGAAACAAACAAAAATACAAGAACAAAAACAAACTCTTTGCTTCACAGGGACCCTACAGGACAGGAGAACTGCTCTTCTGCCTGTGTGCGGAGTGGCTGGTGGGGTCACTCCGCTGACTTCGCAGGTGCAGTCCAGGTAACTCACTATGCTACCGGGGCTCCTAAATTGGAAGACAAACTCATACAACTAGTCGGTTTGAACAACCAAGAGAAAAGTGATTTTGAGGGGAGGAGGTGAAGAACAGAACCACAGGGACCTGTGACACTGTAACAAAAGATCTATTACTTATAATCGGAAGGTGGAAGAGGGCAAAAAGAAGCTGACAAAGTACTTGAGGGACTAATGCTTGCTAGATAACACATAAAACTATAAATCCACAAAGCTAAACAAACCCATCCATAGGAACCCATTGCGAGACATACCCTAGGCTAAAATTCTGAAAACTAAAGACAGAGAAAATATCTTGAAAGCAGCCAGAGAGAAACAACCTTCCTTAAACAGGAAATAGCCTTCAAGAATAAGGGGGAAACACCAAGATATTCTCAGGCAACCAATGGAAAACTAAAAGTATATGTGACTAGTTGCTCTACCCGAAAAGAATGACTAAAAAATGTTTCCCAAACCAAAAAGAAGCGATAAAAGAATGTTAGAACATTAGGAAAGAAGAAAAAACATGGGTAACATTTCTCTCGGTAAAATTTCCTAAAATATGTTCATTCAGAGCAAACATTATTAACACTAATGTGTTTGTGCCAAGTGGCAGTCAATGAAATATTTAAGGTAGTTGTAAGCAGGAAACGTAAACAGGAAATAAAAGTTTGTGGTAGCTTTTAAAAAATGACCTATCCATACAGAGCATTCAAACAACATATCATGTAATTGCTTGAATAAACACCAAGAATAATCATCATGGAATATGTACAAAAACAATTAAGTAAAAACTGAATCTTACAAAACATTCAAATAACCCACAGGAAAACAAAAATAAAAAAGACAGAATGATTAACAAAGCAGACCTAAGCCCTAAATGTATCAAGAAAATATCAAATGTAAATGATGTAAATACACCAATGAACACCTAAAAAACAAACCTCAATAAGTTTTAAAGTATCAAAACCAAATACAGTGTTCTCTAAACACAATAGAATAAAAGTAAAAATCATTAAGAAATTTAACTGAAACATTTCCAAGTATTTAGAAATTAACATAATCTGAAGAAAATTTAAAGGAAAATAAAACACACTAAACTGACTAAAAATGAGAATACAACATATCAAAATTTGTGGCACACAGTTAATGATGGGCTACGCTAGAAAGAGGAAAAATTCTAAGTCAAATTAATCTAAGTTTCCAATTCAAAAAGAGCAAAATAAACCAAAGAAAGGAGAAAGGAAATAAAGAGCAGCAGTCAGTAAAATTAAAATCAAACAGAAAAACAAAAATCAATGAGACAAAGAGTTAGTTCTATCAACAAAACTGACAAGCCTTCACAGAAAAATCGACAAAAAACCAAAATGTAGAAAACAATCCTTAAGAGAAAAGATTCACAAATTCCCAGTTTTAAGAATAATTTTTAAAAGGGTACTACTACAGATTCCAAAGATTGTAAGGAACATAGATACACATATATGCTTTAAACTTAAGACAAATTGATTAATTCTTTGTAAAACACACACTATCACAATTCACCCAATAATTTCAATTGGCCTGTAACTTAAGAAAACTGAATTTTTAATTCAAAAACACCCAGAAAAAAAACTTCCAAGCTCAGATGTGTTTGCTGAAAAATTCTGCCAAGTGTTTAAAAAAGAAATAACGCAATTTTGCACTCTTAAAACAACTCCCCTCCCACAAAAACACCTTTACAAATTATTCTGTAAACCTAATATTACCCTGCCGAGCTGCTGCAAGGTTCAAACCACTGACCTTTCTTTTCAGTTAGTAGCTAAACACATCAGCGCTTCCTGCTAAGGAAATACAAATTAAAACCCCCAAAGAGATCATTATCAGAATAAAAAAAATGAAAAAATGATGACAACAGCAAGTCCTGGTGAGGATGATCAGAGTAGAAAATTTACAATTCTAAGCAACTGAATTATTTATACATTGTTAGTCAAAATATAAAATGGTATAGCTAGTCTGAAAAATAGTTCAGGAATTTCTTAATAAACTAAACATGTAACTACCACACAATAAATACAGCAACTACACTCCTGGGCACTTACCCCAGAATAGTAAAGGCTTATGTGCACACAAAAACACATACATGAGTGTTTAATGTAGCTTTTGTCTAAACAGCCCTAAACTAGAAACAATCCAGATGTCCTCCACCAGGTGAATGGTTATTCTGGCATATCCAAAAAAAACTCAACAACGAAATGGTATATCACCCAACAATATAAAGGAACAATTATTTATTTAAGCAAAAAGCTAGATGAATCTTTTAGATTTTTATGTGGAGTAAAAGCTCAAAAGCTTAGGTACTGTACTCTTTCTTTTATGAAACATTCTTGAGAGGACAAAATTTGATAGAAATGGAGGACAAATTACTGACTGCCAGGGTATGCTGCAGAAGGGAGTAAGAGTGGAAAGGAAGTGGATGTGGTTATAAAAGCTGGGCGCTTCTGATAGTGATGCAAATGTTCTTGGTTACATCAATGTCAATATTCTGATTATATTTTATTATAGTTTTGCAACATTTTATCATTGGGAGGAAATTGGGTAAAGGACCTCTGTGCATTTCTTACAAGTACATGTAAATTTAAAATGACCTTAATATACACAAAATTTAATTAGGAGAATTATAAATTTGACCCAAGGATGGAAAACAAATGACTACCAAGTCTACCTAGCAATGCAGATAAGCTAGAATTATTACTATAATAAATAATTCCCAAATGTCAACCTTCCTATTTCATCAACAATTTAATGGGACCAAGTATTCCCTATGTCTATTTCTCTTCCTGATTTTCTTGTTAGACCTGTTTGTTACAAAGATTTCACAATAAAATTCTTACTAGCTTACCTATAAAAATCTCTTGCTTTTCGACCTTGGTTTCACAGGAAGCTCATGGATGAATACGCCTACTTGGCTTTTTCTATAATACAGTGAAAATACCCCCTTCACTTCGGAGAGTCCCAGTGATGCAGTAGTTAAAAGCACTTGACTGCTACCCCAGCTGTCAGTTATTCAAACTTGAGGAGAAGCTGCTCCCCAGGAAAAAGGAGTAGCAATCTGTTTCTGCGAGATTTACAGTCTTTGAAATCTTACTGGGGGTGGAGGGGTGAGTTCTACTGAGTCGGAATCATCTCGATGCTAGCAGTGTGTTGACCATCACTTCTGGAGAAAAGGCAAAACAGAGAATCTGTTGCCCAGTGAAGAACAAGTAAAAGGAGAAAGTTTAGCCATTTCTACCTCTTTATATTGCTCGTCACAATCACACATTTACATCAGTAACCAAATTAATTATTGTTAGCAAATAAAAAATATCTAAGTTCATTTAAAATAACAACATGCCTAAGAATTAAATTTCCTCTATCCAAACACCTTCCTATGTTAATTTCCTTTTGAGGATCAGATTTTATCCTTCTTTTTTTTTTTGTGGGCATCACTGCCCCCTGGTGGGAGTAGGAGGCCCAGCCTTGCTCCTGGAGAGCTGCTGCTAGATTTGAACCGCCAACCCTGTGGGCCGCAGTCCTGCACACTACACCACCAGGGCTCAGCCCGAGGACCAGATTCTAATTCACTGTATTGGTTACGAGGTTACGGAAAGCACAGAGATGTTGCTGGTTGTCAGGCGATGTTGAGTCGGTGCCCATTCACGGTGCCTCGTATGTACAACAGAATGAAACACTGGCTTGTCCTGCACGGTCCGTCCTCACATCCACTGGTGGAGTCCATTGTTGCAGTCCTGGTGCCAGTCCATTTCATTGAGGGTCTTTCTCTTCTTGGCTAGCCCTCTACTTTGTCAAACATGATGCCCCCCCCCCCCCCCAACACATCTAAAATACATGAGAGGCAGTCACCATTTTCACTTCTATGGAGTACTCCCGCTGTACTTCTTCCAAGGCAGATTCGTTTGTTTCTCTGGCAGTACACAGTACTTTCAATATCCTTCATCTGCTTCCTAGTTCAAAGGCACACTTATTTGCGGATCTTCCTTATCCACTGTCCAGCATTTGTATGCACATGAGGCAATTAGAAATACAACTGTTTAGGTCAGGCACACCTTAGACCTCAAAGCTCTTTGCTCTTAAGTACTTTTGCAACAGATTTACCTAATGCAAATCAAATGTCATTTGACTACTGCTTCTGTGGGTGTTGACCGTGGCTCTGAGTCAAGTAAAGTGCTCAATAACTTTTCTCCATTTATCTTTTCTCCATTTATCATGCTTCTTACTGACCCAGTTTTGAAGGTTTTTTATTTCTTTACATTGAGATGTAAAACGTACTATACTGAAGGTTAGTATTTGATTAGTAAGTGCTTCAGGTACTGTCTGGAAAGTTGAGTCATTTGCGTATTACAAGTTGTTAGTGAGTCTTCCTCTAACTTTAATACCTCTTTCATCTTCATGCGGAGAGCCCTGGTGGTGTCGTGGTAACGCATCTTGGCTGCAATTCACATGGCCGGCAGTACCAACCACCAGCAGCTCCTGGGGAGAAGGCTGGGTTTTCTACTCTGGAAAACACAGAAGCTCACTACTGAGTCAGCATTGACTACGGTAGTGAATCTGGTTTTTGAGCACATGTACTTAAACAGTTTTCTTATAGCTACAATAGTATATAGTCATTAAACCATGAAGAATATGGGCTGGTAATTAGTTCTCTAGGAGCCTTACGCCAAAATACTGATACCAGTAAGCGTCAATAGGGGTGTGTTGCAAAGTTGCTGTAGGAATCTTTGTATGTGTTCTGAAAATTTCTTTTCTTGGACATGGTATAATTAAAAAAAAAGTTTTATTGGCATATGCTTCACATATACAATTTAATCATTCAATCGTACTAAGAGTTGCACAATCACCACCACAATCCATTTCAGAACATTTTCTTCTCATACTTGTTAGCTTGCCATTTATCCCCATCCTCCGCCACACCCCGAGGTAACTATCCATCCAGCTTTTGCTTCTACAGAGCTGCCTCGCCTAGATCTCAGACAGAAAATCATACACACCACAAGCAGGAAGGAAACAGAAAAAGCCAACAACAACTAGATAAAACACAGAAAAAACTCAATTCCCAAAGCAGAAAATACAGAAAACAAAAAACTTTACAATTGGTCAAAAGGCTCCAGTGGTACAATTGGTTAGCATGCAGTACTTATAAGAATTGGTCAAAAAGGTGACCAAATGAGGTGGTGCTATACTTTAATCTAAATACACCTGCCATAATAGACTTCATAGAGCTCTATGTCTGATAGCAAGGCTATTCAAATACCTCGACTACTGTCACAGGAGGGGCCCCTACAAATGGATTTTGGGCTTCTTTCCACTGTCATCCATAACCTTTTACAAACTGGTGTTCACAGTCCTTTTAGGTTAGGTCTAAGGTGTGCCTGACCTAAACAATTATATTTAAGCTCTGATATTATCCCCTCCTTCAGATTTGGATTTTATTATTTGCAATTCTTGGATCATACAGGCTGGTGTGCTTCTTCCATTCAGGCTCAACTGATACCTCACTGAGATGGTTGTTTGTCAAAAGATAAGCCTTAAGACCCCAGACACAATTTTTTCTGATAGTTGGGCACTACCTAGTTTCTTCACCACACTTTGCATTGTACCCATCTTCAGCGATCTCTTCATAAAGGTGAACATGGAGCCGGGCCATGTCATCAAAGAATTGTTCTTAGATTGGGGTAAAATTAAAAGCAAATCCTAAATCGATTCATATATTGATGTTTTATATGTAGGTCTCTGGCTCACTTTAGAGACATCATTGTCAGGATAGAGAGCATTATAAATCATCCCCTTGGGTCATAAGGTAACTATTGATAGTAGCATTGATGTATAGTCCTGAGTGGCCTATGTGGTTCTAGTTGGGCTGATAACTACAAGGGCAGCAATTTGAAACCACCAGCTGATTCCTGGGAGAAAGCGCTTTCTACTCCTGGAAAGAATCACTCTTGGAAACTGACAAGGGCAATTCTGCCCTGTCCAATAGATTTTTTGAGTTCGTGTTGACTTGATGGCAGTGAGAAACAAGACAGATGAGTTTAAAACACTTGAAAAAAAAAAGTAAATTACACAAGGATAAGCTGGCTTCAGATTGCAATACACGATCTGTTGACTTGTAGAGAGATCAAACTCTCAAGTGATTGGACACTATGCAAACTATGGGGGTTGGAGATAGTCCCAAACCTTTAGTAACTCTCATTCACAAAGGCAGAACCATGCCTACAAGATTAATATTTGTCATGAGAAAGCAAGTAGGGTACTAAAAGAATACATATATGGTAGTCCCGGGCCACCATTCACTGGATACCCTCCAAGCAAGTGAAGAAAGATTCTTGATCTTCACAATGGCAGTATCTGTCATGCTTATTCCCTTTACACATATTTTCTACACATTTCAAAATCCAGTTAAGAGATACCAAACTCTTTAAGATGAACTATTGAACGTGACGGGTATATACATAACATAGATTCTACTGCCTCAATCACTGCTGGTTCACATGATGGCCTTCATTACATTATAGCATATCTTATATCTCATATTGGCTTATCTCAATGTGATCTAACACCAAGAACTTAAAATGGCACCATTAATGGTACCCATAGTTGGGGGGTAGGGGAGTGGGTGGAGAAAACTAAGAAATGGTTACCATGTAAAAAGAGGTTAAGGAAAATGAAATCTTGCTAATAAGGTTGTTTTTGAAAATACCTTTCACTTTGAAGGTTTGCTTGATCCTTGAAAATTAAGCATGTTGCTCTCCTCAGCAGGAACTAACCTTTCCAAGTTTAAAAATAAAAACTGCTTTTCTTTTTTTTTAAAAAGTAATATATTCTAGAATAGTGTTATTTTCTGTGTGGGTTGGGAGAACATGAAAATTTAGGTATAAAATATATATTTCTTAGAAACAGCTTATTAATTTGATTGATTTAACATTCAAATTACTTGTTCTTTAAAGGCCAGTGAAGTACAATTACTTTCGTATCAATTCTTCCCAAGGGAAGACTTTCTAAAATATGTAACTGTCAGTTTCACCTTAAGGAGGAAAATTAGGAAATCAATCTTTGTCCAAATTGCTCCCTCAACATAAGTTTTTTTCTTCTATTATTTACATTACACCCAGCCCTTTGCTTACCACCTGCTGAACACAAGTACAAAATGCCTGCCCCGATAAACAAAAAGCAGCAAAACAAGCACTAAGCAAGGGACAGAACACATCTCATGTAGCTGTTTACACAATCTTCTGCACACTTCTGTTTTGGTGGGTGGTGGTGGGGTGGGCCGCAGGAGTGTGGGGAGGGAATAAAAAGAAAAACATGTTTTTAAAACACGAAACTTCTATGCTGTGTGACGGAAAACTATAGTGCTGGATTGCATATATTATCTCTGATGAAACAGATTCCCATCTATACTCCTGTTCCCTGTGGTTGAATTTAAAAGGGTGACTCAAACAGAAAGAATGGTTTTGATATATTTGTGGTGGAACCATTTTATGAAGCCAATTCAGCTGCTGACTGAAGGGAGGCTAATTTATAACAGCTTCTTGATAAGGGTGGGGATTTAATCACTTTCTTCCTTCCTTCTCAAGCAGCAGGATTAATAAGCAGCATCTTTTACATAAATGGAGAGATGGTAGGGGAACCAACAGTGCCATCAGCAGTGGAATGAAATTCTGACTTTCCCACACTTAGGAAGCTAAGAAGTGAAATCCATGTTCCCCTTTCCAAGATACAGGGTCCCAACTGGGCAAGGGCAGCCAAATACTGCACGGACAGTCTATTATTTACAGGGCTGGCATGCTGGCATCCTGAAAGGAAAGCCGTGCACAGATCTCACAGACAGAGCAAGTCAATGTTTCCTTAAAGCAAAGGGCCTCAACCACAGCACCACTGACCTTTTGCAGCAAGGGAGGCTGCCCGTGCACGGCAGAGGCTCAGCAGCAATGCTGACGGCCCTTCCCTCTGAGATGCCAGCACTGCAGTGCCACCCGGTTCTGATAACCACCTGGGGATCCCTGCCTTACTCTTAAGCCTGTGATAACCACATAGGGACCCCTGCCCCACTCTTAGCCTGTGAAAACCAATGTTCTACTCTCACACTGGAAAATAACGGGATATGGTTTTAGGACAGCTTCCTCTATTTTTGGCATAGTGCCTGGCACATATTAAGGAATTTAATAATAAGTGTTGGAGACTAAAATCATCATACTGATGCCTTCTTGGCTTTGTTGGGGCTGCCATCAAACAGATTTTCAATCCATCGCAAGTCTATGTGACAGATAAAACCCTGATAGGGCTTTCTAGGCTACAGCCTTTATCTGAAGATAATGCAGTATACCTCCACGTTCTTCCCCTATGGAGTCTGCAAAGGTTACAAAGAAATATTCTCTGGTGAAGGAATGGTTTTGGATGTAATGCATAACTGGTAGAGTGGTTGGGAGTGAGAAGGGATGAATTATTATTCTGCTGTACATCCGAAGTACTCTACCACTGTGGCAACCCCTCTGAAGTAGTTGATGGGAAGGAAGATGGTGAAGCTGTGTATGGCCAGAGCAGGCTTAACTTATGAAGAAGGTCTAATTAATCTCTGGAGACTACATAAGGAAATAGCTTCTTGACCTAAGGGACTCATACCAAGGGCATTCTCAAAAATGAACAAAATAAAAATCAGCTTTGGAAAGCATGGGGGAATCCTTTTAAGTCAAAAGGGTGTCACAAGCGGAATCAAACCAGTATTAAATTCCGCCTTGCCTTTCCATAGACTATGCATTAGCTAAATGCTTTCATATCGATTATTCAAGACCTAAAATAGCCTGTAAATTTCTAGGAGTGGGATTGGAGTGAGTCAGAAAGGTCAAGTGACTAGGTCAAAGCCAAAGCAGTAATACATAGCAGAATTAAAATTGAAATCCATACATTACGTCAACATTCATTAACTCTTCTAATTTCCATCATAGCCATGGAACAACTATTTACCCTTGGTACCATTAGTCCATACCCCAGAGAAGACAGGGTGAGGCTTGTTGACAGTGAGTTTGGTTTTAGCTATGCAACGGAGGCTAAGTCCACACTAAAACCAAACTCACGGCCATCGAGCCTCACCCCGTCTTCTCTGGGGTATGGACTAACGTTCTAGGGGTAAATAGCTGTTCATAGCATGGCTGTGGTGGGAAGTAGAATTAGTGTATGTTAGGAGAGACACCTGTGCAAGTTTAAGCTTAAACCACATAGTAGTAATGACCATGTGGGTATCTTAGACTCGAACCTTTTGCGCGCTACACTTGGCAGCCCTGTTTCCTGGTAGGGACTGACAATAAAAGCTTCAGAATGAAGTGAACTTTGCCCGCTTAAAAAACTGGCCTGGGAGAAAGGAAGAGAGGGGTGGCAATGGAAAAGCAGCTGCTGCACAAAGGCAGTTTCAAGAAGCATCAGGAAGAGACATGTACTAGAAGTGAGGCCAGACAGACAGAAGGCTTCATGCGCTCCATGAGAAGCTGACAGCCACGAAGAAAAAAACTAAACAAAAATGGCACAGCACAGAATTCCTGAATTCCTGGGGGTTGTTTAAATACAGCCTCTCTGTCCTACTCCAGAATAACAACTTCATTTCCCATACCATTAAATGAGCAAGGATACAGACATTTTTATTGCCCTGTCTATGCTTGCGCTGTATTCAATCATTGTATTTTATTTTATTTATATTGTGATCTGGGTGTGTACTCAATCATATGGGTGTGTATGTGTTGAAATCATTTTAGATGACAAAAGTTCTTAAAATAACCATATCCTTTCAAGAAAGCAAAACTAGAATCCCCCCTAGGCTTAACCATTAGCATCCCAAAGAAAATTCCCTGCAGAGTAGTAGCAAATTTGGTGAGATTAGACAGTTATTTGGAACAACAACAAAGGACAGAAGTATGTTCACAGAATAGCTATCATTTTTCAAAAGCCAGCACCTAACACTGGCAGTCAACACATGCTTATGATACCCCCTTTTCATGCTTACTATTCACCCAATTCTTGACATGTATTAACTAACTTAATGTGTTGATTACCTTAATCCTCAAACTATTAAAGCCCCCTCATTCTATAGATATGACTCAGAACACTGAGCAACATATAAATATTGAGCAATTAAAACACAGTGCAGAACTGCCCTCCACCCCCTCACCTCCTGTTGGGTTTCCCAGTCAGAAAGTCTACCATGGAGGGCTGGTGGGTTTGAACTCTTGACTTTTCGGTTAGCTGCCAGGGCTCCTTCCAGGCATGCAGAGTAGGTACAAAAATACTTGGTTGGAAAAAGAGTGATAATGAAAAAATACATTTGTTTGTTTTATGGTGATGCTGCTTCGTCAACCTAAGATGTAATAATTTCCTCAGAGATTTCTTTCTTTCTCAGATCTCTAAAGCAGAAGAAAGGCTCTCCAGTAGTATGGTGGGTTACGAATTGAGCCCCAATAACCAAACGCCAAGGTCTGCAGTCTGAATTCACCAACCGGTCAGTGGGGGAAAAATAAGGTCAACAGTCATGGAAACCCTCGAGACTATCCTATAGGGTCCCTCTGAGTGGGAAATCAACTGGCTCCAGGGCAGGGGGTTTGCTTTTTAAACCAAGGAGTCCTGGTGGTCTGAACACACTGCTGCGTCCATAAAGACAGCAGCCAACAAAGCCCCAGTGAGTCAGAATCCACTTGTTGGCACCTAACAACATCATCTTTAACAAATGCTTAAGATCTGTTTTTTGTAGTTAGTTACTATGTAGAAAAACCTAGTTCCCTATTGCTTTTAATACAGAACATACACCTGAATGCAATCAAAGGTCTCAACACTGCTGCAATTAGTTTCAAGGTTAAATCCTATAAAAATAAAGAAAAATTTAATGTGCGCTTTCTACTTTTTTTAAACAGAGGCTAAACCACTTTTAGTTCCAAATTTGCAACCTCTATTCAAAAGGGATAGGAAAAGAAAACCGTAGTCAAAATTTCAAATTAAAATGAATAATGTCTTTAACAGAAAAAGTTAGAGACCAAGAATTGAGACACTATTTTAAAATGGCATTTATTTCTACTCTTACTAACAAACAAGATTGATCTTATGAGGGTTTTAATTTTCTTTTTAGTTAATGAAAAGTTCTCAAAAGCAGCAGCTGAATTTTCTTTGACCAAACCATCATGTTTTCCCCATAGATTTTTATAGCAGTAATCTAGAGACATTCTGTGTGGGAGGCTAAGAACATCTATTTTTTAGCACAGGGAATATTTTAAATCACTCAGTATGGCATTTCTACTTAACCCTTTTCATTAGGAAAAGGATAAATACACACAACAAAGGGATTTCTCACATTCCTTACCTTTCCCACTTTGAATACAGGAGCTTTATTATTCTACAAATACCTCAATTAAGTCAATTACTATGCTCATCCAGCTTCTCACCAATTTACAACTAACTTCTCTCCCTGCGCACTGGCTTCCATGTTATTCATATATTAGAGAATGACTACTTTCCTTCACAATTAGGAAAATTGATCAAAATGGGCCTTGCATTACTGAGCAGCATGTCAGTATTCCAGAAAATGGATTCAACTTTCCATAGGTCCCTATACAAAGGGGGTCAAAACAACCAAACACACTCAAGTCTATCTTTTCTTATGGTGAAAATAAAAATGCTTCTGAAATGCACACTGCTGGGAAATGACTCTCTACAGTCTTGCTCTTCCAAAATCTATCATCAGGCCTAAAATTATTACATTTCTTCCCCCCAAATCAGAGGAAAACCTGTTCAACCATTTATGTAGAAATCAATCAAATTCCTTATAAAGTATGACTCTCAGAATATATTTATTTTTAATCTTTTTTAGTTTCTCTTTAGTGAAAAAAATGATTAAATAGTAAGTTCCTGTTCTATCAAAAGCCCATCTGCTTCTTGAATGGACGTGGGAAGCTTTATGGCCGAAGAGCAGTCCTCTAATGAAGCAGTCAACAGCTAACTCACGTACATAGGCAGCGCCATTCATTATTCTGGTTACCAAATGAACTTGCAAATCTGGTAGTTCCGAATAAAATAAAGGACAGCATTAAGTTCCAAAACATGTAAAATCAAATTAAAAAAAAACAAACATCTAAATAATTTTAAAAATGAAGACTTTGAATTTTCTAGTGATCATAAGCAGTAAGCATCAGATTCATGCAGTTGGTTTTCTTATTATTTTCTTTAAGGCTAATGGGACAGAGATAAGATGAATAGTGTTCATGTGCCCCCTAATTGACAACAGTACCTTGGAACTTGAGATTTGTTGATTGCAAAAAGAGCAAACATTTCAATATAAACGATCAAACTAATGATGTTTCAAATCATTCACAGTGTAATTTTAACCCCTAATCTGAAGCACTATCAATGTGACGTTTAAAAATGAAGCCAAAGAACACTTACCTCTTCATTCCATCGCCATCCTCACAAGCTAGACCAACCACCTCACCAGAGACAAAGATCCAGAGAGTATTCAAGCATCTCCCAGTTACACCTAGAGCCACCACACAGTTAATAGCTGTCTGCTCCGTGTTCTTTCACTTAAGCACCTCCGAATGTGTGTGGGTGGTGGGCTGGGTCTGTGTTACGCAAAATAGGTAAACACTGTGTAATTCTAGAGTCTATTGGCTAAAGTCAGAACTCACTTCTTCCTCAACTCCTCCCTAAGGAAGTCTCTTGCCCAAAAGGGAAGAAACGGAAGTCAGAGCAAAAACAGAACAATTTTTAACACAGGCTTCATTTCAAGTGATGGAATAAGGCATTTCAAAAGAAAATATTCTGCTTCTTAAAAGCCTGTCTGACGTTAACTACATAAATGCTGTATGAATGTTAAAGGTACAGCAAAGATACAGAACCCCTTTTCATGGTAGTATAACCACCTATTTTAACAGATTGAGCTCGATACAATCTGTTAAGAAATGCTCCATTTAAGAAGACAGAGAAGAATGAACACAATCGGTATGTAAAGAAAAGAGGCCCCGTTTAGCACTATTAAGTGAATCAGAATGTTTTGGCTTGGTTATAAATACCACTGTCTTACCCCAGGCATCAGAGTTCAGAGTTTCAATTGATTATGCTTATTTATTTCTAGTTTTTTAATTACATGTATAGACTTGATGTTCATGAATGTGGACAAAGTACAGCACTACTTAGAGGTAAACTGGAGTGGGCAAGTTTCTTCACTGATTTTTGTTGCTCTCACATTTGTATTACTGTTTGCTAATCCACATTACCTTATACCTTTACATAGGAAAAAAAAATCTTTCCTTTCTAGTGAGTGGATGTACATAGAACTAGCCCTGGTCTATTTCTGTAACAGCTAACCAAGGTGGTGTTGTACTGACTTGCAAACTGTGTCTTTTAAAGCATGCTAAAATTAAGACCAGTAAACAATGACCATATCTACTTCCTGGTGAATAAACTGCATATGCAATTTAAGGTCCCACCCCCACCCAAACTAACATTCAACGCAAGTCTGCTGCTGCTGTCTGCTGTCCACCAGATTCTAATTCATGGCCACCCTAATGACAGACAGGAAACTGCCCAATTGTGTTTCCTGGGCCAGAATCTCCATAGGAAGAGATCTTTCCTGTCATGGAGCTTGATGGGAATCAAATGAAGGACCTTTTGGTTAGCAACAGAGCACTTAACCATTGCGCCAGTAAGTGCAGATAATTTCTTGTTTGAGTTCATTAGTAGCCTTGGAGTGTCAATTCAATAATAAGGTGAAAGTAATAATCATTCTCCCAAAGCCCTAAAATTGGCAAGGTAGCCAGGATTCGTGCCATCTATGTAGATGGCTAATTAGAGGCCTAACTCCATTACACAATGTTTGAATGACATATAACTTAGTGCAATCATACCCAACGAGAAAGTACCTTTGTTGACCTTAAACGCAATCCTTTAAGTTTGACCTTAAAACACATTATCACAAAACAAACAAAATACACTTAATCAATTCAGACTCATAAGGACCCTATCGCACAGGGTACAAGCTACCCTACAGGCCTTCTGAGACCAAAGCAAGAGTAGATAGCCCTAGCTTTCTTCCTGAGAGCAGCTGGTGGTTTTGAACTGCTGACACTGATGTTAGCAGGCCAACATGTAACCATTACTCCACCGGGGCTCCTTGATCTTCAGTAATAATAGTAAAATCATAGAAAAGCTCTTTAGTAGCCCTGTGGAGTTCCCGAGTGACACAAATGGCCAGGCACTAGCCAGGCACCATAGGGTTGGTGGTTTGAACCCACTAGAGGTGCCTCTGAGACAGGCCTCGCCATCTGTTTCTGAAAGGTCACAGCCTCAAAACCCTCCGTTGGGGGAGCAGTTCTACTGTGCATGCTCAGGGTTCCTATGGGGTGTAACCGACTGTATGGTAACTGACAACAAACAACCGTTAAGTTTTCTTACAACGTGTCCACAGGACAACAGTCTTGGCTCACAGCAGGGCTGTGATTTTGAACAGTACGTCACAGTTATGACACCTTGTTATCTAATGCCTTGGCACAAAATGAACACCCCTCTGTCTCATAGCTCCTAGTCTACTTCTGTTGCTCCCCACCATTCCAGAACTGTGCCATGTCCTGAAGTCGTTCTTCAGTAAATCTGTGTTATGTTTGTTTTGTTCATTCTGTTGGCAGAGGGCCTACTTAGGCTGCTGTGAAAGGAATATGCTCAGCTATCTGCTTCTGTCCAATGCAGATACAATTCTAGCCCAGGCAACATACCTGTACAGATGATCTGGGCATGGTCTAAGGTTCTGCTACTTGGTGATCCTACCTGTCATGTGACAGAGGCTGATGAAACTGCTCAAGAAGCCGGACATGACAGGTCTAGGATTCATACCAGAGAGAATGTGGTTGTGACGGACTCTGTCTCTACAACGACACTTCAAAATCTGACAGCGTTTGCACCAATATATTAAGGACCCTTTCAATTTTAGGAGTTATTTCTTGCTTAACCCTTAGGGTAACTGAGATATCAATAACTCACATGATAGCATTATTAACTACTTTAATGATTAACAACAGAACATTAAGTGAATAAAAATTCCTTAGATAATCCAAGCTCTGTGTTTACAGCAAACAAGATCCTGAGGGGATATATTTATTTTCCTTAAAGAGCTCTAAGAAGAACACATAAGAGAAGAAACCTCCGTAGTTTCTAAATGATTATGATGAGGTATGTTTACAAGGGGACAAAGAGTTTTTCCTTTTCAATCTGAATTCTAACTAGCTACGTTTTAAAAGAAAAGTTTTACTTCTTTTCCTTATCTCAAAGTGCTTTATTTAAAATATGTCTGATTAATAAGATCTTGGGGAGGGCGGTGTCAATCAAAACAAAATAAAACTACACATACACACAAAACCTTAGGAACTTATCTTCCTTGGCTGGTGGGAAGCAAAGTCCTAATCATTGAAAAATAGTCCTGAGCTTCAATATCCTGTCCTTACACTTAGCTGACTTTCTGTCTTCCCATACATTGTCTGAGCTTCTGGGGATGGTATCAGTCGAGCTCATGTACCAATGACAAACTTCTAAAAATGTGGTGGTGATGGGGTTGTTTTAAAGCTTAAAAATCATTTCAGAACAGAACAAAAACAAAACAAAGAACACTTACCTTATAATTTCGAAGGTTTTTAAGATGCTTTGTTTGTAGATGGCTATTTTTCTTTTATTAGTTGTAGTTTGGTCTCACCTCTCAGCACAAGTGCCCTGAGAGAGCCTATTTCTTCGCCAAGGACCTCTGAATACTTCTTCCAAGGATGCAATCAAGGACGCATGCCTTGTACCTCTGGCCCCGCCCACAGCAGGTGTGCAAATTATTTCTTCCTCTAGTTCCACCTCATTGGTTCCTCCCAACCATGTAGGGACTCAGCACTATCCCAAGTCTTTCCTAGCATCTATCTGTGACTTGTTCTCACTTGTCAAAGCTATCGAACTTGAATCCTTTTGAGGAAAAGGTACAGTGGGAAGGTTTTCCCACAAGACATCAATTATTCCTTATTAGAAACAGAAAGAAGAAAAACCACTGGTTTACTGTGCCATGCAATCACATTTCCGAGCTGAAGACTCTGAAAAAGCAACCCATTCAACTTGCTCAATTTCCTTTTTAATTCTCTTCTTTTCGAGATGAAAAAAAAATCTAGCTCTAGAGAGGGTATGTTCTTTGATAAAAGTCACTGAGTTAGTCGTAGTTAGCCAGTATCTTCTGACTCCTCTATGGGAGTTTCTTTCATTATAGTGGTATTGGAGGTGGTATCCCAGGTACGAGAGGAGCCCGGGTGGTGGTTACATGTTGGGCTTGCTAACTCATGGTCGGCAGTTCAAAACCACCAGTCACTCCAGAGGAGAAATATGGGAGTTGCTGTTCCCATTGAGTTATAACCTTGAAAACCCACAGGGGCAGTTCTTCCCTGACTTATAGGGTCCCCATGAATTGCCATCGACTCAAGACAGTGAGCTTGGTTTAAGTATAACCAGCACTAAAGAACAGCCAGCCAATAAGTATTGAGTGAGTATCTTTACAGGAGAGGGCCAAGCATACACCTTTGGCTGTATTTTGTGCTGTACACTACCATGAAGAGAACTCTGAAAACTGGACAAAGAAAACAAAAGTCTGAGGGTAGGCATGCCCTAGCGATCTTCTTCTTTTGCTCAGAAGCATCGTCTCCTGGAATTGACTCTTCAGTCCAATCAGAGAGCTGTTCACCTGGTCTCCTTAAACAAAGGAATGCAGTACACGTTTCTAAAGTGCTGCCATAGATAATCCACCAAAACCCACTGACGGGGAGTCAACTCCAAATCACAGTCACTCTGTAGGATAGAAAGGAACTGCTCCTTAAAGGCTTAAGGCTTCTGACACCAAATCTTTACAGGAGCAGACAGCCTGCGCTTCCTTGCATGGATGGGCTGATGGATGAGTCTCTGACCTTGAAAATAGCAGCCCAACACATACCTGACTAGGACACCATGCTTCCTATTAGGTAACCTACAGAATGGGAGGAAAAGCAGCAAAGTTCACAAAACCAAACCAAAGAAATGACTGTTATCTGATAATGGGCTTGTATCTTGAAAGTGATAGACAAATGAATAAACACTTGAAAAAGATGGCTAACATCAGTACCACTGTCAGACCCGTGCCATAGAGTCCATGGTGACTCATGGTGGCCCCAGGTGTGTTAGGGGAGAAATTGGGCTCCAGTGGGTTTTCAGAAGACCACTATGCCCTTTTCAAGGCTCTGCCTAGTGCCCTCAAACACCGATCCTGGGATCCAGCACTGTTGTGCCCACACAGTCTCCTAGAGCTACTCATCATGCCTTTTCTCTCATGGAGCCCAACATTTTGGTTGGCAGCTGAGAGCTGAAGCACAAAGGCTACTCATTGGGCATTAGGTAAACACAAATCAATGTTACACTAAGATACCACTTCTTATTCATGGTGCTGCTGTTGCTTTTAAGCAGCAGAGTCAGTTCCAGCTCATAGCGCCTCTATGTACAACAGAGAGAAGCATGGACGGGGGCCTATACCATCTTCACAACTGCCCTTTTGCTTGAGCGGATGGTTGCATTCATCTGTGTACAGCCATGTGATTGAGGATCTTCCTTTTTCATTAACCAAGCATGATGTTCTTCTCCAGCGACTTGTCTTTCCTGGTAACATGTTCCACGTACATAGGATGAAATTCCACCATCCTCATTTCTAAGGAGCATTCTGACGATTCCTTTCAAGACAGTTTTGTTGGTTTTTGTAGCAGTCCACCGCACTTTCACTTTTTTTTTTCCAACACAGTAATTCAAGCGCATCCATTTTTTCCTGTGGTCTTCCTTATCCATTGTCAGGATATCGAACATACCCTGGCTTGCATCAGGTGCGTTTCAGTCTTCAAAGTGGCGTCCTCGTTCTACCTGCCTGATGCAATATGGCATTGATTTCTTATCTGCTGTTTGCATGAGAGCTGATCCAAGCAAAAGAAAATTCTTGCCCACTTCAAAGCTCTTCTCCATTTACCTTGTCAATTGGTGCAGTTGTGAGGTTTGGGTTTATTTTACTTTAGAGTTAAAAAATTCACACCAATGGTTGCAGTCTTTGATTTTCATCCATTTGTGCTTCAAGTCCTGTCATTTTCAGCAGGCTGCATTGCATCGTCTGTGCAATTCGGGCTGCTAACAAGCATTCCTCTAACCCTGCCACACTCACTGGAATGCCTAACATCAAAAAGGCAGATAAGAAGGGTTGGCAAGCATGTGGAGAAACTGGAACCCTCACCTACTGGTGCTGCAAAAGGAAAATGGTACAGCGGCTGTAGACACCAGCCTGGCAGTTCCTCAAAACATTACACGGGGTTACCATGTTGTTGGGTAGATGCCTTCAAGTCAATTGTGATTTTATACTGGTACCACATGATAAAGTACAACTATCTCACAGGGTTCTCTTTGTGGAAGTAGATCACCAGTTATTCTACTTTTAGGCATACACTTCAGGTAAATAAGAGCACGTGTTTATACAAATGCTTGTACATAAAGGTTCAAAGCAGCAGCTTTCACAATGGCCCCAAAGTACACACTCCAAATATCCATCAGGTGATTAATGGATAAACAAGGTGTGGTGGCCTATTCAACAGAATATTATTTAGCAGAGAGAGAAAGAGAGGTGAAGTACAGATAGAAGCTACACTATGGATAAACACTGAAAACATTATGTACAGTGAAAGGAACCCGTCACACACACAAAAATGCTCATTTCCTTCTAATCTTGTATATTAGTAAAACCTGCTGTTTTAAAGTTTGACTCATGGAGACCCCGGGTGTTACCGAGTAAAACTTTCCCACAGGGTTTTCTTGGATACAATCTTTAAGGGAACCAATTTCCAGGCCAATCTAATGCAGTGGCATTGGGTGGACTCAAACTGCCAACCTTTAGGTTAGTAGTTGAGTGTAAGCCCGCAGTGTGTCCAAAAGGTCTTTTCTATATTATAAACAAAAACACCTCAAACTCGTTGCCAAGGAGTGAGTTTCTGACTAGTTGCGACCCTTTACAGATTATTATTGCCCATTAAATGCTTAGTAATGATTTCTGCTAAAAAACAAGCCCAAAAAACCCAGTTCACTTGATTGTGTATTCACTCAATGGCAACTCAGAGTGACCTTTTTGTGTGTGTGTGTGTGTGTGTGTGTGTGTGTGTGTGCGCGCGCATGCGTGTATGTGTGTGTGTGTGTGTGTATGGGCATCACTGCCCCTTGGTGGGAGTACGAATCCCAGCCTTGCTCCTGGAGAGCTGCTGCTGTATTTGAACTGCCAATCCTGTGGGTCAATCCTGCACACAACCACTACACCACTGGGTCTCATCTACCTTATAGGACAAATTAGAACTGCCCCTGTGAGTTTCTGAGACTACGATGGTTTACAGGGACTGAAAGTCCTGTCTCTCTTCTGTAAAGTGGTTGGTGGTTTCCAACTGCTGACCTTTTGAACCGCAGCCCAACATTTAAGTACTAGACACACACACACACACACACACACACACACACACACACACACTGAGCAATTTAACTGAGATTTTAAAACTCAAGGCTGTGGTCACCGAACTTTTAATTTTTCTTCTTAAATTGGAACTGACCAGAATTTATATCATGTGGATATAGCAAAAACAGGAAAAATTAAAGGTCAATGCCCTTCTAGAGACAGAATATCTCAGAACATAAGAACATAAGTGCTTGGGTGTTGCGTAGCAACCAAATCTCTTGATCGGCACAGTTGGAATAATGGTGCTGGTTTCAGGTCAATGATAGTAGGCAACCCCTTAACTTTGTGTGTTACTTTTCATAATCTTGGCCTGGCAGAGATCCAATCTGCTGCATCAAGCTCCGGAAAGGGCTCACTATGCCCCTTCCAAGTCTCTCATGGCAGTACTCTGATTCGCAATTTTTTCCTGTTTCAGTATACCCAACTTTTTAAACTCAGGTTTGTTCCAATTTCACCGTATTGGCCATGGCTGAACTTGTTCAAAGCCTTGATTGTTAGCTTCTCTCACATCAAGTCCATGTCATGGTGAAACATGGGAGTGTAGTAGTACAGCCTCACTGGGCTTTGACCTCTGGGAAGTAGATCACCAAGCCTGTCTTCCAGAGTGCATCCACCAAGTGCTTAACTATCTATACCACTGTTAAAGGAAGAAGAAATCACATACACAGCTGGCCGATGTCTAGTAAACTATTTAAAATTAGCATGACCAAAGTTAATCACAAGGAATCTCTCTACTTGTTGTTGGACATGGAGTTAATATTTCTAAGTACTAAAAACTAGAGTAAATTTAAGTATAAATTCATGGAGGTGAGAACTGGGGTAGGGTGTAGTGGTATAAAATTAAGGAAATCAATCAGGAGTTTAAATATTTGTATAACAAAATATAAATTCTCAACTAAAAAGATAACCACGGCTTAGTTTCATGTAAGTATTACAATTATTAATTCTCCATTATAGGCTTAACAATAATAATAATAATAACAATGATTAATACATTTTATTCTCTCAACAATCTGATAGACCACCAGGACTAGAAAACACAAACAAAATCCTTTTAAAGAATGCTAATTTGCAATAGTTCTGGTGTTATATAACCCTGTGGGGATGTTAAGCAACAATAAAAAGGTATTAAATTCCAAAAGCCAGCTTGATTTGAAAACTTTTCCAATAGCATGATTCTGTATAAAGTTTATTGGAAGACTGTGTTTCAATAGACAGTGACATCCCAGCAGTATTAAAGAATGCTAGCTAGAAGGGGCTGAGCCCCGGTGGCGTAGTGGTTGTCTGCGGGGCTGCGGCCCACTGGGATGGAGGTCCAATTCCAGCTCCACGGAGCAAAGGCTGGGCCTCCTACTCCCACCACCAGAGGGAAGTGATGCCCCAAAAAACCCAAAAAAAAGAATGCTAGAAGATGAGCCAGGTTTATATCATTGGTGAATATGGCTTGAATTGGTACTGGACGTCGAAGGGAACTTATATTAAGCATGCTAAACATACAGTTAGTGTTGTTTTAATTGTTTTTCCTCAACTTTTTTATTTCAAATGAGATACCTGGACTGTAACTGCTACCTCAGTTACCCTTTGACAAAGTCACATTTGACAATTGTGAGTTACATTTGTTAGGGCTGACCGACCGCTAAACAGTCTTTGTTCAGCTGGCTGTTCAACCTAACTTGCCTACTTTGGTCCAATCATGTCAGATATAGACAGATTTCTCAACCGATGGAGGTAGGATCTAGAGTCTAAAGGCCTGGAAGATGGTCCTCTAGCTGTAAAATCCAGTTTCCTTTTAAGGAATTTCAGTTCAGGCCATGATGTGGGAAATGATTCAATCCATTTACTTCACTTTCAAAACTGACTATCTGTTTCATTAGGATACAAATGTGTGTGTGTGTGTGTGTGTGTGTGTCTTGGGTGACGTTAATCACATTTATCAGAATGTGGCCACATTCTCTAGCTGTTCAACTTGTTCCGTCTTCAGTACGCTAGTTTCCCTGACTTAAAAAATCATTTTAATTGAGGGCTCACACAATCCACACACTCATCCATTGTGCCACACACATTTATATAATTGTTATCATCATGATTTTCAAAACCTTTTCTTTCTACTTCAGCCGTTGGTATCGGCTTCTCCCCCCACCCCTTTTATCTTCTCAACTTTTCCAGAAATTGTTGACATGATGTTTAAGTAGGATACTGATCTTTCTTTATTCTATGTGCCACTCTGCTTGATCTTGGAGACAGGTCTGGGTCTAGGTTGAAGAGGGGCTGGGCAATGCCCTTCAGGAGTCTTGTGTGCACTAATGTCCATGTGTCTGGCTTAAAATTACATTTCTCTTTTTTTTTCCCCAATGATTTTATTGGGGACTCTTACAGCTAATATAACATTTAATACACATCATTTGTATCAAGCATATTTGTACACGTTGCCATCTTCATTTCCAAATATTTTCTACATGAGCCTTGGTTTAACCTTCTCTTTCCCCCTCCTTTTTTTCTTTATAAATCATTTTCTTGGGGGCTCATACAATTCCCATCACAATCAATTGTATGCAGACCACATTTGCACACTCTAACCTTACATTTCTAATCAGGATTACAGATGAAGTTTGACTAACGTGACATAGCTGCATGAATCTTTCTGAAATCATTCTTTTCTTCGATTGTCATCTTTATAGTATCTGTGTGGTACAAAAAATTAAAGGTTGCTAGTTTGAACCCACCCAGAGGTGCCTCAGAAGAAATCCCTGGCCACCTGCTTTGGAATGATCAGAGCCTTGAAAACCATAGGGAGCAGTTCTATTTGCACTTGTGACTGACCTGAGGGCTGTGCACAACAACAAACTGTTATCTTTAATTATTTATCCTCCTCATGCCCCCTTGTCTTTACTGGAGTTTTATTGTAGAGTATATCGATATAGCAGGTTTAAAGTTCTACACATCTTTGAATTCTATCTACCTCACTCTAATAATATTTTCACTTGTTCAAGTGTTGGAGGATTTTACATCCGTTAACATGATGGCTTTTCATAGTAGAAAAACAAAAAGAGGACTCAAATGAACTAACTGTACGCTCTTCCTCTTTGAAGGCCTTGATACAGACATAACATGACTGATATTTGGGTCTATTAAACTGGGCAGATTTTCTTTCCTTTCTCACCTTAGACATCAAGTACTTGTTGTATCACCGTCACTGTGTTTACTGAGCTAAGTTAGAGCCACAAAGACAAACGGCAAAGCTTCCAATTCATTCCAGGGAAATCAATTAGGTTATTCACACATTAAATGAACACATGCCAAAGTAGCCCCCCCACCTTTTTAGAATCAAAAAAAGCAATCCTATAATAAAGGTTGACTTTGTTTTGATAAACCCAGGGTTCTTAAATTCACTGTATTACTTTGTGACTCTTGCTTCACTTGCCTCCAACACCATGTGGGTGGAAGAAAGAAACCAAGACATTCAGAACAAAATGTGAAGTCAAGGGAAATTTTCGGCAGCAATAAATTGTGAAAAATCACTTAAACTTACTGTCAGAGCAATCCTCTGTAGAAAAATGTAAATTGGGGCAGTTTAACATACCCCTAGCAATCAATGAAAAATGTTAAGCTTAGAATACTATAAGTTCAGAGATGTTAGTTGTTTTCACTAATTGGGGCTGTCAAGTAATACCTATAGCAAACTGCAATTTAAAGCACACTTCAATAACCGTTGTCACTTAGTATCATTTTGAAGCTGTAAACTCTTAATGACATCAAACATATTGATTCACCTTTTACATTATATTAGAGGTCAGAATTTAAATGTCATTTTCCACTTCACTTTATTAATTTGGAAGTAAAAAGGAAGAGCTACCACACAATGACTATCTTATTATCCTTTTCAATGAGAATTCAGTTTTCATTTTGACTAAAATCATTCACAGAAATCAACATGCAAAGAAAGCCTTTGTTAAAACCCTCTTTCATTCTTACTCTTGCATCCCTGCAAGGTCCTGTAGGTTTCAAAGAGGTCTTTATACCGTTTCAAGTCTACTTCTGGCAATTAGAGTGTTACCCAGAAAGGCCTGTGTTTGGTGATAACGACACTGGTCTGTCCCACAAGAACTAGCTGTGCATAAGCACAAGTGGCATGTATGGAAAGGAAAATCACAAGTGCCCCGACTACTGAGGCAGCACAAATATTTTAATTTTTAATACATGTCCAAAGTTCGTTAGAGGAAAAAAGGTCTTAGGAATTTCCCTTAACACACTGCTTTAAAACAGTCATTTGGAAGTGAATTCATACAAATCCAAGATGGTATTAAATGCTAAGTCAGAAAATAACTGGTCTTCCTAGTTGTCTACTGGAAAAGGTAGTACCGAACACTAAGAACATCTATTTTCAGCTGCCCAGGAAACACTGACCCTGAACTGCCTCTGATGTGATGGTATTCTTTTTGGAGCAAAACCTTTTTTTCGCAGTTTACCTCTATCTGAGGGACTTGATCAAACTCACAAACGCCATGTTTGGCACGCGGCTTCGCTCTAGACAATCAAGGAGGGAGTGACACATGGCCCAGTCAGAGAAAGATGGTCACTCCTCCCAGCTAAAGATGACCTTGTGAGGATTTAGGCACTCATGAGGATCAAGCTCATGTGAGGTTGGAGAATAAACTGACACATAGGAAATACACTCAGACACATCCAGAAAACGAGTCCTGACAACACTGTGTGAGCTGTATCTGAAACCAGCCTGAAAGAAGTCACACTGCCCCTGGACAAGTCACACGACCCACCAAACTTCCCTTGCTTGTTTAGGTCAATTTGAGTTGCCTTTAGGTCACAAGAGAAAGAGCCTGAACTGAAATGCCAACGAATACGCCAGCGATTTCAAGCGTATTTGTTTCCCTAAGAATAAATCTGTCAGGTTACACTGATTCTGCTCCACAAGTACCATTTAAACCACTTTCCTCCTCAGATGATTCTGGTTTTTCAAAGTTCACCCTCCTCAATAGTTTCCCTTTCCTTAAAGCTCAAAGGCTAGGTAGTTTATATGATCTGACTTAATATCATCTTAATACAAAGGAAAACTCTTGCCATAAAGAAATACAACACCATAATGGAAAAAAGAAAGCAACAAGTGACTGGGAGGGGGATGGGAGTGCAAGTCACTTACAGAAGCTTCTAATAGTAACCAGACGTTCTTTTTACTAGAAGTCTAAATGAGCGTCAGAGGCGAATGCTTTTAAAATTAAGCAGATCCGGCTACAGACAAAATCTAATACAAAGGCATCAAAATACTAAAATCAAAGTTCTAGTCAAAAAGCAGCTGATCAAATTCACAGGGAAACTCCCTGGAAATGGAAATATCTTGGACTTTTAATAATAGGCACATCACTACATAATCTCAAATGAGATAATCGTATTTATAAAAGTATTGACATTAAGCATGCTAAATGCATATGGCATTCTGAAAAGTCACTGTGAGAGCTATAAAATAAAAGTAGTACTCTACTTTCTAAGGATTCTGAGTACTTAACAGCTAATGAGAGAGGTGGGGGGGGAAAAATCAAGCCATGGACATAAACTAAGGTTAAAATATAATCCTTGTGCTTCTCACACAGTATTGAAATGAACTTCACACCTGCTTAGTTTAGATCTTCTGAACAGAATCCACAATTCAAGAACATTAAAAATATATGCATATTTTTAAGTACCAGCTGTGAGTATGAGAATGAGTTACAATATCCTATGATCACACTGAGAACATTTATTAATGCTTGGCATGAAATAAAATACCATGGTGAGGTGCATTCTGTTGCCAGACTAAGCTGCTCTGGTGGTGGGAAGTGAGTGGTTCAAATCTAACAACAGCCCTTCTGAGGGGAAAAAATGAGACTGTCTGCTCCGATAAGCATTCAGTCTCAGCTCAACCTGAAGGAGCAGTTCGACTCTGCCCAACAGAGTCACTATGGATTGACTCGATGGTGGTGGGTTTATGTAATCAAACTATGCTTAGCTCCTGACACCGCCGTTTAATAGATAAGAGGGTGAGCTTAACAATAGTAATTAACACACACACACACACACACACACATATATATATATATATCTCATATCATAAGGGCCAGTCAGTTTTTCAAATGGGTTATGAGGTGGGCTAGTAACTGCAAGGTCAGCAGTTCAAACTTACCAGCCGCTCCCACGGAGAAAGATGAGTCTGGTCCTATTAAGATGTACAGTCTTGGAAATCCAAAGGGGCAGTTCTAATCGGAACTCACTCAAGAAGCAATGGGTTTGGTTTGGGGTTACCTATTAATTTTTTAAGTTCTAATAATACCATTGGGGGATTAGTGACATTCTCTTTATAGATGAGGTGAGGAAACCCAAAACCTGTATTAGAGTTCAGTAACTTGCTTACCATCACATAACTAATAAGTGGTAGAAATGACACTTGGAACTGGATCTTGCACAATCTTGGTCAAGAATCTCTATTTGGAACCCCATTTAGGTTATCACCTCTCAATGACTTATCTGATATGGTTGTTATGGAAATTAAACAGTGCCGGGCACAATGACAACACCTCAGTGAAGGTGTGTTATTACAGGAGTTCTTCGGATTGTTAATTCCATTTACAGTGATGTAGATAAAGACACTAATCAGGTAAAACAAGAAAAAACAACAGCTGCCCAGCTAAAGCTCAGGTTCCTTGGCTCTCAATCTAGTATTTGCTCCGCGTCTTTCTGTGGCTTCTCAATGGGCACATCATTTTGAATTTCACTAATCTGAGATTTCTGCCATGAAACATTTAGGATGATAAATAAAAAAACCTATATTCAGCTGTCTTGGAAATGGGTCTGGGCTCTGTTTTCATTTACTGAAAACCTTTTCTCGGCACTACCATCTCTTGGGATTGTATTCCTTGCTGAATCTTTTCCTCTATTAGGAAAGAGAAGTTAAAGTGGTCCAAGGATTATTTAAAAACATTAAAGTTCATAAAGTGAGAGAGGTCAGGAAGTGACCTCTCTGCAAGTTATCACTAAGCATTTTAATCTGGCTTTACTCCATTCTGAACTCTGAGTGCCCCCGTGAATTTTCCTTAATCATTTACTTTTAATATCTCATCAGGAAACATAAACATACTCTCGTTGACTGTAAAGAATCCTTGAATTTAAGCAAGTAAGACACCTCACACAGACTACAGAGATGCTTCTATAAGCAAATTATTTAAAATCTTGGTGCTGGAAGAGACCTTCTAAAATTGGGATGAAAAGTAGACTTCATCTCAACGTCCAATCACATAGCTGCTGACATGGCTGTATCAAAGAGGAGCGTGAAACTGCTGTGGGGTCAGTTGTCAGCTCTATTTGCCAATGGGCTCAAAGAAGGATGGTGGCTGAAGCGCTGACCCTGTAAAGTTAAGGAAACCAGGCCCAGAGAGGTCAAGTTAAATATCTGAGGGCACATCTTAAATGAATGGACCATAACCCTAGGTTATGGACCATAACCCTGGGTCCGACTCCCATGATTGCGAACCTCTATGCTGCTACTGCTACTCTGGAATGCATTTATTTATCTTGCTTTTTAAGTTAAAATGCTTTTCATGTAATTAAAAAAGAGAAAGAAACGATACCCATTGCAGCCAAGTCCATCCCGACTCACTGTGATCCTGTGAGTGAGAGCGTTTCCAAGGCTATCCATTCTTATTCCGGAACCAGACTGCCACGCTGTCTCCCACAGAGGGAGTGGTGGCTGGGACTGTCAACCTTTTGGATGTCAGTCAAGTGCTTAACTACTGTACCACTGGGATTGCTACTGCCCTACCCCCAGGCAATGAAAAGAAAACCTACTGAAATGTAACGGAGGACAACAGCAATGTAAAACTCTTACAATAGAAGCATGTGTGTAAGCACATTCAAAGGTTTAAACAAACCCCCAGACCTCGAGGTTTCATATCATGGTGATCAATGAATGATCTCTGATTCAGAGTGTTTTCTGCCAATTTTACTTCATGGTGATTTTTTCCCTATGACAATTCTTCTTTATAAGTTGGGCCGTGATGACTCAGGGTACCTAGATGCTAAGGAGGAGCTTTCAATGTAAGGGGTGGGAGGAGAATGTGAGGGGGCCCACTGAATCATTAACAGCCTACTCAGTTCTGAAATCCAGCAAATTCTTTTTGGAAGCCATTTTAAAGATAGCTTTAGGAACAAATTCTAGCTAATGCCTTAAAAGACTGGTCTTTAAAGAGATGAACAAATAGACTCTGACACAGTTCCTAAAAAGACACACAAGCAAAAAAAGCTTTAGCAAAATGTAATTTTCTTTTTACTGTACCAGTCAATGAAAATTAAGGGGAAAAAGTGTCTAGAATCAGGTGAAGTCACAGATCTGCCCTATACTGGACAGTTTCAGAACCTGTTCACAGTCCTTACAGTGAACTGATAGGAAAGGCTTTGAAAGTGACTCACCTTTTTAAGTGAAATTTACAATAATGCATTAAGTGAATCTTAAAAAGCTTTCTGATATATGAAAGTCTGTTTATAGGGCTGTGGTTCCTAATCAGAAGCAAGAATGGCTTTACAAAACACATTCTTTGTACCTTTTTTCCACCATGAATGCTAAACTTAAGACTACACTTTTCCTGCATCGGTCTGGGTAAGAAGTGGGGAGGCAAGGATAGGATTTACCTGTAACTGTGATAGGATTTGTTGAACTGTCATTCTGCGGGGTGTAAGTGAGTCCTCTGAGAAGCAGGAGAGAGAATCTCACTACCAGCAAGATCTAAGAAAGTAGCCAAGCCATGGGAAGAGCAGCAGCAGAATCAGGAGACAGAGCATGTATGAAATGCTAGTCTGGCCTTTCCAAGCAAATAGTAATAGTATATGTACAGATCCTTGCTATCAACCCTCATCTCTCTGGAGATTGGTTCCAGGACCTTGGCAGATCCCCAAATACTCGGATACTCAAGTGCCTTTCATACTGAAAAGGTATTGAATATTGAATATTGAATGATAAGCTTAAGTAGCTGTGTAAGCTTTAAGTATAGGACTTTGCTGGTAAACTAAAAGTATTGACAGGTGGAAGAATTCTATCTCCCAAATGCCGGTAGAATTAAATTCAGGCTTCGTTACACCAGCCAATGCACCCTATCCACCACCATCACCCCTCTGTCAGTGCAGCTTTGCATGAAGCTATGTTACTGAACTGGTTTCTGTGGGACTTTCAAATGATAGAAGGGCCTGGCAATCTCTTCTCCAATATCAGCAAATAGCAATCTTTTGGATCACAATGGTCTGATGGCTCACTGACTGTGGGGTGGGGGCACAGGCCTGGGCAGTGTTTTGTTCCAGGGTGAGGTCACAGGAGTCATGGCCAACTGGCTAGTTAGTAGCTAACAACACTGAGAAACAGCTCGAAGATAAATCCATAACGTTAGCTGTAGTCTAAAACAAAAGAAAACCAGCATTAATGCTTCCAGTACATGCAGCTCATTAAATCTGGCATAAGCCCAGAGGAACATGAAGTACCAGGGATAGTATCTGCCAAGAACTAAGGTTTTTGAAGAACCAACAAAGCACCTCAAATGGTTTTCACTTCTTGGTAATAATGAAATTAACTGTCTTCTAAAGATTTAGCTGACTGATGGGCTGAACTTGACAAATGGTGGATGGTAGCCATCTGCCAACTAGCAGAAAACCAGAGTCGATCTCTTCATAAATCCACTGCTAAAAAAAGAAGTTGTAAACTTCTTTGCAACCTTAATGATCTTTTTATCCTTTTCCTTTTTGACTGTCAAAAAGAAGCTCAACAGAAGTTCAAATGGCATGTCCCCCAGTTACCATCTGTGATTATAGAGTAATAGGCCCCAACCGCTTGATGTTGCTAGAGAAGATAACCACCAGCATCAAGAGCTAAAAGCAGCTTTTGAAATTTTATTAGGCTGTTAATTTCACCATTAAACTTTGCTAGTTAGGTATAAATTCTGGAAGCAGGATTCTCATGAGGCTCTCATATTAAAGAGTCAATTACAGTTTCCTACAATCCCATCACCCAAAGGGAACTGCCGCACAGGGTTTCAGAGGCTCTCTGGTGGCAGAGTGGGCTAAGCATGAGCTGCTTGCTAACTCAAGTTCAGAGGTTTAAACCCTCCGCCTGCTCTGCCAGAGAGAGATGAGGCTGTTAACTCCTGCAGACTTAAAGTCTTAGACACGCAAAGGAACACTCTTACTCTGTCCTACCAGGTTGCTCCTGGTGGAATTGACTTGATGACAATGAGTTTGTTTTTATTTTACAGGGTTACCGAGGCTATAATCTTTACAGAAGTAGAATGCCACACCAGGGTCCTACCTCCAACCTTTCCACTGTGCTTAATGACATGCTACCAGGGCTCCTTCTCCTACACTAGTCCATTCCAAAAGCCCTGCATTCTTGATACGAGAGATAGCCAAATAGTCACCTCTTCATGGCTGCCTGGCAGAACACACCATCTGCACCAGAAAACAAACACACGCACACGCACACACACACACACACACACACACACACACACAGAGACGGGGTCAAGGAAAGACTCAATGGAGATTGTCGACAGCGCACAAGCAGAAAAAGAAGGTGGAACTCTTGCCATCTACATGTTACTTGTTTAAAGCCATTAATTCATTACAAGTTCACTTTATAAGGATGGACATGGCAGACAAGAGTGGAAACCATTGTGCACTTGGGTGCAACTAGGTTGACAGAGGACCATAAAGAACTCACTCACTTCGGCTACTGTATCGAACAGGGCAGAACTGCCCCGGCGAGTTTCTGAGGCTGTAACTCTACAGGAGTATAATAGCCCATCCCCCCCCCCCCCCCCCCCCCCCCCCCCGCCCTCGAGAGTGGTGAGTTCAAACTGCAGGACTCGCAGACCACTGGCCAGCTCATAACCACCGTGTCACCAAACAAACTCAATGCCATGGAGTCAAGGCTGACTCAGCTGTCCTAGAAGTCAGGGTAGAACTGTCCCTGTGAGTTCCAGATGGCTGCGGTCTACAGGTGACTCATTGCGACCCACTGTGGGTGGCCAATCCTGTGACTGTGGACAGGAGTCGAAAACCCAGGCTTTCTCCCAAGTTAAAAGCTGATGGCTTTTAACGTTTGTCATGCAGCCTGCAGCATAACCGCTACACAATCAGGGCTTCCTGTCTTTCTCCTGAGGAGCAGCTGGGTGGTTTCAAACTGTGGACCTTCCAGATCCCAGCACAATAGGCAACCACCACGCCTACCAGGCCCCTTCCAACTATGCCACCAAGGCGCCATTAACAAAGAGCTAGGCAAAGACAATCCAGTGTGATAGGCAGGAACGTGGAATGATGAACACCTTGTAACATGCAAGCTGAAAGGATTCACCTGGAACCTGTTGTTACAGAAGTACACAGAGCTAGAGCAAAAACCATGAACTTTCAGATGTCAAGCACTTTGACTTAACTACAAAATTAAATAGATATTTTTTCATGATCATGATATGTAAGTCCTAAAGTCCTTCATTCAAATTTACTGCCATCAAAGTGACTTTGAGTCATAGCAACTCTAGGACTGAGAAGAATTATGCTTTGTTTTCAAGTCTTAAATATTTACAGCAGTGGTTCTCAACCTGTGGGTCATGACCCCTTTGGGGGTCAAACAACCTTGTCACAGGGGTTGCCTAATTCCTAACAGTAGCAACATTACAGTGATGAAGTAGTAATGAAAATAATTTTATGGTTGGGGGGCACCACAATATGAGGAACTGTATTAAAGGGTCAAGGCATTAAGAAGTTTGACAAGATTTACAGGATTAGGCAGCCTCACTTTTCTCTGGCAGAGCAGCTGCTGAGTTCAAACCACTGACCTCATAGTTGACGGCTGAACGTGTAGCCCACTACGCCACCAGTGCTCCTTCTCAAGGTTCCTGGGTGGTAAAAAGGTTTGGGGTCCAACTACTAACCAGTGTACTAGGGAAGAAATGGTCTGATGACTAGCTTCCATTAAAGATTACAGTCAAGAAACCTGACTTTCTAGTACATGGGGTCACCATGAGTCTGTACAGACTTGATAGCAAGTAACAACATTTAAGTCAACATGCCACAAAAAAGTTTTTTTTTTACAAAGCATCGGTTTAAATGGAAGCTACATTGTTCTACTCTTTAATTTATACAAAGTGATTCTTAGCAATTACATCACAGACTTTCACGTAGATTCAAGTCACAAATTATCCATGGCCATGTTTGCTACTTGCAAGAGCCAATTTTTCTGTCTCTCTACCTCCCTCCCCCCCTTTGTTCTCTTTCATGTCACTCTTCTTGTATCTCATGTTTATTCCACAAAAATGAAAAGAAAAACAGATTCATAATTCTATCACATCAGCAGACTACTTCTAAAAGGAGTCACATTTCAGTACAGAATCCAAATGCAGTTCAAAAGTCTTTCATGAAAAGTGACTGCAGTTTTGATTTTATAGATGAATCAAAGACAGGTTTTCAAATGTTTCAGTTAATGTAAAGTTCAGGAATTAAACTTGGGTCTGTGCTCCATGCTAAAGGCCTAATGTTGAAAGCATACTAAGTAATCCAGTCTAGCAGTTCAATCTTTACAGTCTGCACAGTTTGGTGAAGGGGAAGTTATACAATGTCAATATATCGCTTCAATCTTGAATGCAAGACACCAAAAGGGAGTGGAGAAAACAGAAAAACTCTGGATTAAAACAAACAAACCCCTAAGATTCCTAAAAATTCACTGAAAAAAATGTTTAGAAATAAAGTTTTCTTAATCCTGTTACATAGTTTTATCCTGGTCACTTGATTAAACACTGACTAGATAAAGTTTTCTTTATTCACCATTATTAGCAGAGTAGAAGTCACTAAAGTTTTACAGCATGTAAAAATTATTTCTGTAAAGAATGAGCTGATATATTATTTAAAAAGATTATTCTCTCTATAAATATTGCCCACGACAAAAATAAAATAAAATGACCCACATTTATATCATTGCTCCCCCCTTTTGGGGGTGGACTTACAAAATATTTAGATGGTACTCAAATTTTCTATAGTTTTAGTGAAAAACTAAGAAAACAAAAATCAGTATATTCTTGAAACAATTACTTGAGAGAAAAATAAAGAATAAAAAGAAGATGATTTGACATTTGGACTGAAGGTATGCTGGTCTTTGTTTCCCCAATGCTATGTCATAACACTACAGTCACACAATTTCATTACAATACCATCTCTCCACTTCTGGATGCAAAACATAAATGAAACGTGTCTACAATGATGGTTTTGATCAAGTATTAAGAAACTTGCAAGGCTGGCCTCCTACTCCCACCTGGGGACAGTGATGCCCACAAAAAAAAAAAGAAAAAGAAAACTTGCATGATTTTGTGTTTTGTAATCTATCAGAATAGGAATAAATATTCAATTTGTGTTTTCCCTTCCACACTAGTCATTCTGGGAGGTTCTGACACTCCAACTGTTCAGAACATTATTAAAACTCTTCCTTAGTCTACGGGTGTACTGTGATTTTCAGAAATAGCTTGAAGTTATTTCCTAATTTCTTTTCATCAAAAATCTGAGTCATTAGAGATCATGTGGTATCTCCTCCCCCTCCCCCTTAAAAACAACAACCAAATATAAAGTAATGAGTTATTTTCATACATGGCACTTAAACTGGCTTAACAGGCCAAAAAAAAAGGAAGTTAAAAAAAAATCCAGCGTGAACCTGTGAGAGCCAGAAAGGACTGCTATATTTTCTGGGTCCCGAAAGTCTTCCACCTTTGACAGGGTGCCATATTACTGTCCACTTTTCTACACTATTAGTTTTAGTGGAAAATAGATGATTTTTCTTCTCTGGCCAGTTTCAAGGTGTAGGTTATTCAAGGATTGGTGTTCACAAATTTTTTGTTTTTTGTTGGTATCACTGCCCTCTAGTGGTCGTGGGTGCTACCCAGCGCTGCTCGTGAGAGCTGCTGCTGGATTTGAACTGCCAAGCCCGGAGGCTGCAGTCCCACACTCAACCACTTACACCACTGGGGCTCAGCCCCAGTGTTCACAAATTTTACTGTCATTTCATTACATTCTCTCCTAACTCACCGACTATCTCATCATCTGACATTTTGCATGTACAACAGTAGTTAAAAAAAAAAGTCCATTTTGCACATAACAATGTACATCTTCAGGACCACCAGAGGGCAGTGATGCCCCCTCCCCCCCAAAAAAAAACAAACAAAAAAACAAAACAATGTACACCTGATAATAACAAACACTGAAGTACACAAGAAGAATAACACTGGCTGGGATAGTTAAGGCTGTGTCGATTTGGCTGGGCCCCCGTTCTCAGTAGCTTGGCTCTTGTGTAATGATGTAATTTATCAGTTGAGTAACAATGCAGTCATCCTCCATTTTCGCTTAACACCGATTTTCACAGAAAGACCTGATCTTTGCCTAGCCATGTCCTTTAGCGAGGAGAGGGTATATATAATGCTACTGCTGCTGGGATAGGCACACAGCTTCTGGAATGACTGCTCTTGGTAGAATATTTACTTCAGTTAAGTGTGTGGAAATAAATATTCTTACTCTATAGCAAAGATGGCCCTACACAATCTGATCTTTTCTACCTTCCTCTTTCTCCCTTTCCTGTTTCTGACTTTATTTCCTTTTATTCTCTCCTCTTCCCTCTAACCAGCCACATGTCTGCATTCTCGTCATGCTCCTTCTGCTCAGGATGGTTTGCTCCAAGACTGTGTAGAAGATTTTCTCCCTCATTTGGAAAGGTCCTTCTGACTACATTTTAAAACGACATCTTCCTATCATGTCTTGAATCCCCCATAGTTTCTCGACTGTTTTCTGTTTTCCTTTGGAAGCACGAGTCAGTTGATGTGGCTGCGGCTGCTGCTAGGTGCCTGAGTTGATTCTTATTCAGAGTGACTCCACTGCTCCACAGGGTTTCCCAGGCTGTACTCCACACCTTTCTCTCACGGAGTGGCCAGGGGGTTTGAACTGCCCACCGTGTCCTTAGTAATGGAGTGCTTAGACACACAGTCAATAAGCTCCTGAGCCTCGCTTTCGCCCGTATTTTTTTGTTTGTTTGTTTAAGTATAATTCTATATCCAAGGCAGCTTTTACTGCCCCTTCTATGCTGGAAGTTAGCATGATAAATTACTGACTGAATTTCTTGTCAAGTATATTTAAGCATGTACTCCCTTAGTTTGGATAATTTAGGGGGAAAGAAACAAACTGGAGCCAAGAAAATAATTGGAAAGAAACGGCAGAAGACGATGGGAAACTGGGGTACTACATACTTTTAGAATTAGCAACATCCCAAGAGGCTCAATATATTTAAAAAACAAAAACAAAAACGGATTCTTTGAAAAGGAAGTATATTACATATGTATTGCATTATAATTGTTTTAAATAAATACACGAATGTTTATGATTAACTGAGGGAGTAATGATAAGTGTTAAGGTTTTCCTCGTGTTTAGGCATCAGCAACATGTTTCAACCTTCTGTAAAAGTCTGAAGTATTACAGGGTGAAACTATCCAGAATGACTCTACAAAATGAAGTTTAATGTGAGTGAGGAAAAAAAAAGAATCTAAACGACTTTGCCTCAGACTCTGAAATCACAATCAAGTCTTCTTAGAATCACAATACATTTTTCTGAAATCATCTGACCATCTAATCTTATTTCTGTATATAGCTCTAGTTAATAGGCTCCAATCAGATACCCATGGATTACGACTATCAAAACAGAGAAACAAACAAAATAGACAAAAACATCTCTATTGAAAAGACAAAGGCTTCTCTGACATTTGCTCAAGAAATTTTGGGCTTTCCCTGAATTACTTGCAAAGTAATTTATCATCAATAACAAAAGCAGCAGCAGCAGCAAGGTCCGCTAAGTGATAGCATTCGCGATCTGTCAGTCTATCTTACTGGGGGAACTGGTGTGCTTCAGATACTGGAAGCCATGCCACTGGGGGGACACCCATGGCAGACAAATTTCAGCTGAGCTTCTGGAGCAAGACAGACTAGATCCAAAGGCCCAACAATACACACAACCCCATCCCACCCCTCAAAAACCCTATGAATTACAACAGAATATTGTCTGAGAAAGTGTTGAAAAGAGGAATCCCTATCTTGAAGTCACTCTGACCCACAGCCATCCCAGCAGTGGATTCAGGATCTCAATGGCTGTGAAGGTGGCATACGAGGGGTACAAGTTTCCTTTTGTTGTACATGACATCACCATGAATTGGAGCCCACTCGCCCAGAACTAACAACACATGTAGTATGCTGGGCAATTATTTTCAACCTTTGGGAAGAAAAAATATATTTAAAGCAACGATCTATGTAAGGGAACATGAACAATGCTAGTAGCAGAACTTGAAATCGTATCTAGATCTTTCAGGGACCAATCCTTCTAGGTCTTCAGGTCCCCACACATTAATCTGTGATAATTTTTCTCCTCAAAAGTCAACTTTACAGAGAAAAACAATAAATACCATGACCACCACCAGTATTAAAAACAATGTCCAACAACCCAGGTCCCTTGAAAGATCGACTTCAATTGACTTTTCCTGTGTGATATATTTAGAGGGATCCTGGAGAAGATGGCTGAAAATCTGTACACAGAAAAGTGTTTTTTGGAAAGAATGCCACGTTTACAGACTTCAGCTAGAATCCTGTTCCTTACACATTAGAAGACTGCCAGAAGACTGCACTTGAAACAAACATCTGCATCAGGTTTCTATCACTCTACTCCTTTTCTTCCTTCTCAGGTCTTAAATATCTTTTACTCACTCTCTCTTTAGGACATATTGTTTTTCTTTCCTTTTACAACAGTCCAACTTCCACAAAGAAACTCCTAGGACTACCTTTAGTGCCATCATATTATTTGTCATTTTAAAATCTTATAAGTTAAAATATATGCAGCAAAAGTACTCCATCTACTTTCCTGATACAATAAAAACCAGATTAGTTCTTCCTCGATGCACTATGTTAAAAAGTATATCTCTCATTCTGAATCCTTGGACTTTGAAATATCAACTATAGAAAAGTTGGTCTAAAAAATCCCATACATACTCGAGTATAAGCCAATCTGAATACCAAACGAGGGACCTAATTTTACCATAAAAACTGCATTAAAAATGTGCTAAAAAAAGTATACATGGCAATAGCTGTTCACAAAGCAGAAGTACCACAGTCCTTAACATCTGACCTTCTGGACAGCCACAGCCAAGCATATTCTGAAATGACAGAACTCTTAATATGCAAGTGACATTATGACAACCTGAAAGGCAGCTGAACAAAGTCAAGTGGAAACACACTTATGCTTCCTCTTGAAATCTGTCTCAGCAGCAATTAGCAGTATCCCCCCTGTACTTTTCAGTCATTTTCTTTAGGGCAGTGGTTCTCAACTTTCCTCAAGCCACAACCCTTTCTTACAGTTCCTCATGTGGTGGTGACCCCCTACCACAAATACAATTATTTTCGTTGCTACTTCATAACTGTAATTTTGCTATGTTAAGAATCGTCATGCAAATATCTGATACGCAGGATGTATCAGGCAACCCCTGTGAAAGGGTGCGTCAACTCCCAAGGGGGTCTGGACCCACGGGTTGAAAACCACCGCTTTAAGGAGTCCAAAAGAGATAAGGACACCTCCAAGGGAGAATGCACACCTGTGAACCCTAAACCCAGTCTTTGGACTCCAGTCACAAAGACACTGTGCTAATAGTAGCTTTCTTAAAGTACAAGTTTCTCTGGTAAATCTGGTCTGTGAGAGCTGGAAAAAACAAAACAAGTACACCATAACCAACAGTAAAATCACTTCACTGCTAATTTTAATGAGATCATAGGTCCCTCCTCACTTTGCACCCCCAAGTCTGCCACTAAGATGCAAGCTGCATCTCACTTTTTTCTTTCAAGTCAATAAATACTACTCATACATTATAGCACTTCTACCTCGCTAATAAAAACCTACATGAGCTTTCCTCGTTAAAAGCTGCAAATTTATTAGACGAGACATCATACATCATAATCAGTTCACTATTTGCAACTTTCCACACACATTTAACTGTTCTATTTTTCCAACTGGTGATTTAAATTCAAAATCTCTCTTAGCTTACTAGAGAAAGGGAACAGGTTTGAGGCATGGGGAGGAAGACCAACATAACAAGTGCTATTTCTTTTCTGATCACCACTACCAGAGGCTACAATCTAATGGGGAAGGGGTGCACAACCAGACATTGCAAACTAAAACAGAAGAAGCATTTAGGATAAACAAACTACCATTCATATCGTTAGTCACCTCAGGGGAAAAAAACTAGTGCACACGATACTGGATTTTAATTTCTGGTTCCTTCCCAGTTTGGTTCAAACACAAAAACATACTTGTCTTCAGAGCTGAGTCTTCTATTCCAGAAAGGCTGTAGTTGGTGTGTACAGAAAGTATGAGGAACTTTTATGCTTTATTGGACTAAGTGCTGGGCAGGTAACCCAAAGGAGGGTTGTTGAAACCCAGGAAAAAGCAAGCGGCTGTCTGCTGGTCAAGCTCCTGGAGAAGTTCTCAGGTCCTAAAGGGAGGGGTTCCTCTGTCTCCCTTGGGGGGGGGGGGGGGAGGCCTCCTTTTCCTGAGTGGATCTGTACAATCATGATGCTTTCCTGAGAGACGTAAACCTGATCAAATTTTTCTCTGTCAAGGGTAAACAAAACCTATCATGAACCAAGATAAGATTCAGACAAGAACTGAATCTTCACAATTTAAAAAAAAAAAGTAAACTCACATTATGGAGCAAACAGAAAGGAAAAACAAACAAAACAAAAAACCCCACCAAGCCCCAAAGCTAACATTTCTCCTCAATTATAAAAGTAATGCATATGCAATGTGGAAAACAGGCAATGCCAGTTTTGAAACAAAAGATCTGCTGCCATAAAATTAGCAACATTTTGCAAAACAAGAAAAAGTAAACCTCCCTTGAACCTAAAACAAACAGAGGACCTTTTCTTCCACTTAAGAGCTACATTCAGTCTTTGGCACAGCCAGAACGGGATCATACTATACATTTCCGACTATTTGCTGATAACCAAACTAGGGGAAGGTTGTTGGTGCTGTTAAAACCCACACATCCCCATGATTAAAATCAGCTAAGTGGACATTTAAAAATAGCTGTCTCTCTTCCCCCACTACTGTTCTCTTGCCTCGACTTGCATATGCAAAAATTAAAGTAAAGGGTGAGTTTCCGATTCACAGTATTTTTCCGGCTAGGTCAGGAGCATGTTTCTGAAGGCCTGTGCGGTTTTGGGGTTGAGAAGACTCTCAAGAAAGAATATTGTTTGAACTACCTAACAATTACCCAGACTTCTTCTCGTAGACTTCAGTCACCGCCTAAGTAAAATGAGCATCCTCCACTTCTCCACAGGGCATCGGGGAACGCGTTATTACTCATAAATGCTTTCAGGTCCTCAGCCACTGGGCTCGGGAGATCAAGGGGAATCCATCAATTAAAGGGCTCTCCCGGACCTCAGTTTACCCACTTACGGAAACGGGCTTATTAACTTGCTTCGCCGGGGGTGGGGGGGGGAGGAGGGGTTCGGAGGTGTAATTAATTAGTGTTTGTAAAATGCCGAGATCCCGAGATGAAAGGCGACGCGAGCGCCACGGAGCGACGAGGACAACCACCCTCCCAATAAAAAGAAATGCCTAACTTGGAAGTCGGCGTTATGTAAGGGAGGCGAGAGAAGTTATCAGATCCGCACAAACAAAAGGAAACCCCACCGCCCTTTGTTTCTCTTTCATTTCGCTTTCTCCCCCCCCTCCGCGCCCCCCCCCCCCCGCCGCCCGCCCCGCTCCCCTCCCGCGGCGGCAGCGCGTGGTCGGCCGCGCCCGGGGGGCGTCCGGGCTCCGACTTGGCCGCCCCGCGCCCCGCGCCCCGCTCCGGCCCGCGGTGGGGGAGGGCGCGCAGGGCCCGCTCCTGACAAAGGCGCTTCCTCCGGCGCCGGCGCGGGATGCAGGCGCCGCACATTCGGCGCCCGGCCGCCTGCCGGCGCGGGGCCGCGCGGACCCGAGCGGGAGCCGCCGCCGCCGGAGCCGGAGCCGGAGCCGGGCCGCCGCCGAGGAAGTTGCGCGCCCGCCTACCCCGCTCCCCTCGCCCGCCCCGCCGCGGTCCCTCCCGCGCCTCGCCGCCGCACTCACCGGACAACTGCCGGAGACCGGGATCCCTGCACGGCCCCCGAGGCCCGCGGGGAGCGGGGGAAGTGTGCGTGTGCGGGGGGCGCCGGGAGACAGCCCGGCGTTTCGCCGCCGCCGGCCGAGGGGAAGTTCACCGCGGAGCCTGGCGCTGAGGGAGCCGCGGGCGGAGGAGGAGGCGCAGGGCCCGCTTTGTGGCGCGCTCCCGGAAGGCTCGAGACAAACCCAATCGCGAGGCCAGGCTGCTGCTGCTGCTGCTGTTGCTGCTGCTGCTGCTGCTGCTGCTGGAGGCGGCGGCGGCGGCGGCGCCCCCCGACGGTACCCTCCGCCTCGCACCGCCTCTGGGTCACTGACACACACTCGGTGGGAGGGGCGGGGACAAGTGGGAAGGCGGGGCGAGAGGGAGGTGTCAGGGCAGGGCCACCGCGGTGGGCGGTCCGGGAGCCCGAGAGGCCTCTCGGGAGTTGTAGTTCCCGGACTGAGAAGAAAAAAAGGATACATTGTTGTGGACCCTTCCAGGGCTCGCCTTCTTCGGCGCATGCCCGACGGAGGAACGCTTGGCCCCCGTTGTTACCATGGCGACCAACACATTTAACTCGGGAGAGCTCCATCGGTGAAAGCGGCTGTAACAGGGCCCGGTTTTGTATTAAAGGTTACAAACTTCCAATTTAAAAACAACACATAGTTATGTGCCGACAATGTCAAGCCTATTTCAATTTGAGGGATATTCAATGGCTTACCACAAATGAACACTGCTTTGGGATGCACATCAAACCATTATGGTGTTTCAAAGATTTTAGTCTACCTGGATGTGTTTCTTTAATGCTTTTTATGCCTAAGAATCTTTCTTGCACATTATATACTGCCTATAACTAAGACCAACATATGAGAGTTGTACCCAATTGTTCTGATTTGCATACAAATTAGATTTAAAGACAGAGGAACGGAGCTCATTAATAATGAGTGGACTGCCTGTCTGGTCTGTGAGGGATCCTGCTCTCAGCAGTTCTCTTACTTCCACCTTCAATTTCTATCCTCACCACTCACAAATAACCAACGAAATAGATCATCCTCCAGGCTCTGCAGCCTCCTCTGCTACTGAATTTTCTTCCACAAATCCTGCAGTACAATTCCCTGGCTCAAATCCCTTCTATCTGAAATTCGAGCTTCTGTGCTCAGACTTACAAAAATATAGTTGTGTCAACAATTAGGTTATAAGATTGCTAGAGACATCTTAAATACACTGTAAGAACTCCATGTTATTTTCATGTCTCAATTAGTCACATTTGACTTTAAGGTTCTGGAAACCCACTGGGTTGGGGGGGGGGTCGGTCGTGCAGGGGGGACATTTCAATTCTGCCCTTTACTGTGCATTAGAATCAACTCAATGGCAGTGAGTGTTTGTGTTTGGTGAGGGATTTTTTTTTTTTGTAAATTTAAGGTAAGAGTATGATTGTTTTCATTTTAAGGCCTGTCTTTTTAAAGAAGTACAATTATTTTCTTTACTTATTCTTGCTGTAAATTGTGCCTACTGGATCCATGATGATGTATTAGGGGTTGACTTCCCTGACCCCAAAGAAATACAAAAAAATTTTAAAGTAGCTATAAACTCAAAAGATTACCAGAAAGTTGAAAATTTGACATATGTATCCTTGTGTGTATAGTTGTTTATATACGTTTATTAGCAAAGTTTCATTTTGTCCTTAAAAAAATGTATGTGAATTCTACTGGCATGATGAACTTTTAAATGCAGCCATAGTGGGCACCCAGGAGCAAACAGGCCACCCAGCAAGGTGTTGAAGGACTGGATGCATTACTGGATCTTCCCAGAATTGAAGGTCCTGACCTAAGCTTTTTTGTTTTCCCTCTCTGGCTACACAGACTCCCCCTACTCTGGAAGAAAAAGACCATTGTTTATAAATTAGAACTACAATTTGAAGCAGAGAAAGTTAAACTTTTCACAAGATCAAGTCTTTCACAAGACAAGTCTCAGATCAGAAACCCTTATGCTTGCAGATCCACATAATTATTCACTCATTTAAAACAAACCAACCAAAAAACAGTACTCACCTGGCTAGCTCAGTCTGGATAGCACGAGACTCTTAAAACAAAAAGCAAACACCTTTCTAGGTGGAATTGCCAGTTTGGGAGGGGCTAGAAGGTGAAGAAAATTGATCGGTTATGATGTTTTTGTTGGCATGCCACAGAAAACTCAACTGCAAATGGACTTACCCAATAAAAAATTTGATTGTCCTATCAAACTCAAAAGTCCAGTGAAAAGGCAAACGACAAGGTAGGTTGATTCAACAGTCCAGTAATGTCATTAAGGGCCCTTTTTGGGTGTGTCTCCTTATATTTCTTTCTTTAGTATTGATTTGCAGTCCTATGATTTATACTCCTATGACAGCTGCCAGCAATTCCTGTGACTGTGTCTGTTCATCAAGGTCCACACAGAAACCAGAAGACAAAGTCACTTTTATAACTTCTTCCACAAAGAAAACTCTTTGAGAAGGCTTAGTAATTGAGTTGAACGTCTCCACCTACACTGAAAAGGGTGACAGGGAGGATGTTAGTCTAATTACTTTCGGATTAAGATATATGCTTTATTCCTCCAAACCAAAACTAAACTCACTGCCATCCAGTCAATGCTGATTCATAGTGAGCCCCCTCGCCCTGTGGGTTTCTGAGATTGTAACTGTTTAAAGGGATAGAAAGGCCAGTCTATCTCTCTGAGAGCTGCTGGTGGTTCAGAACTGCCAACCATGCAGAGTGTAGCCCATTGCGTAACCACTGCACCACCAGGGACCCTAGATGCCCCCAAATTCAGAGTCCCCCATATGATAAGGAGGTGACCTTCAAATGATAAAAACACAAAAAGTGGAACAGATACTAATGTTCTACCACAGTATCTACCACAAAAGCAAGTCAGGAGTTTCTATGTATCACTCAAGGGGGTCTGAACAGAAGCCCTTAGTGAAAATTAACAGCATATAGATGGCAGTTGAAAGGATAGAGAGAGATGAGCTTACCAGGGACAGTATACACAGCTGCAAAGGAGGAGTCCATAAGAACACCCTGGAAAAAAACTAGCACATAAAGAGTAGGTAGGAAGATCATAGAAGTAAAATAGAAAGAATTGAGATTCAGTTAGCTAACATTCGTATGACCATACTCACTGTTAAAAAAAAAAAAAGTTAAAGACTCCCAGATGAAGCCCTGTTGGTAGGCCCCTTCAGGGGGTCCTTTAGACACCTTGGTGGTAGAGTGGGTGGAGCATTGGGCTGCTAACTGAAAGGTGGTCAGTTTGAACCCAATAGGAGGAAGAAGAGGCAGTTGGCTTTCATAAAGATTTATAGCCAGGGAAACTCCACGAGGCATTCTCAGGGCCACTCTGAGCCAGAATGGACTTAATGGTTCTTTCAGGCTTACCCCAAACCAAACCCACCACAATTAGGTCGGTCAATTCCCCTGCATAGGGATTTATGAATAGACCCTATAGGATTTCCAAGACTTCGCTTCATCTTTCTCCCTCAGAGTGGATGGTGGGGGCGCAGCACCACCTTCCTTCCCTGGCTGTCCAAGCCTCTCCCTTATTCCTTCTCTAGGATCTCAAAACTAAGGATCTAGGATCTCTAGAATCAGGCGACTCCTGGTTTCCGTGAGAATGTTTGCAGGTCAGGTCAGAAGGCAGAGATCCTTGTACTGAAGTCTAGTGAGCTACTTATTCAAATATGAAGGACTGATTATGTTGGACATGATCGAACTATGGAATGATATGACATGTATTAACTCCCAAGTTACAGGGGGAGAAAAAGATTCAGGAATGAGTTCTGGGAAATCACACTAAATCCTAGCTCCAATGTTAAGAACAATTAATTCTTGCATTATGGCTCTGTTCCGTACCTTCATGAAATGATCACTGAAGATAAGGGTGCCACAGCAAAGTGTGGTGAAGAAAGCAGATGGTGTCCGGCTATCAATCAGAATTGTGTCTGGGGGCTTGAAGGCTTGTATTCAAACAATCAGCCAGCTGAGTGAGGGGTTAACAGAGTCCACACAGAAGAAGCAAACCAGCTTGTGTGACAGTTACAAAATCCAAATATGGTGAAGAGAAAAGTATCAGAGTGAAAATTATGACCACCCAATTTGGAGAAGGCCATGGAGGACAGCAGGAGCCCAAAACTCATCTGCAGAGTATCTAGTCGGACTGAGCGACTGGTAGAAGGAAAGAGTCCTGAGCAGCTTTACTCTCGGGCAGAGACCATTGTAACCTTGATTATGGTGGATCAAACTCAATATTTGGCTTCTTTATAGATACAGCCTGTAGTTGTACTGGGGGCAAGGATCTCTTCATTGTTGCATGTGAGAAATTTCTTTCCTGGCTTTTTGAATGTTGATGGGGATCTTCTCCCTTTTACGCATTATTTGTATTTTTGTCTTTATATCAATAATGATCTTACCTTTACCACCTTAGTGTGATTTTTCATTGTTCTCTGTTGGGTTTTCCAGCTGTGAAACACAGGAGGAATTTATGTATAATAATAACCGATAACAAGGTATTACAGGGAATGCAGGGGTAAGGGAGGGGTGATAGGGCGTGAAAGAGGATTGGGGAGTAAACAATGAAGGTGGGAACAGGGAGAGAGCACTAGAACTGATGGTGATTGCACAACTCAGTTGGGGGAGATGACTATGGGGTTGGGGTAGGCTCTAAGATGGATGTTGTGGTGATTATAAAACTCCCCTTGTTATGATGGAATGATTGAACTATTCAATTGTATGATATGTCAATTATGTGTCAATAAAACTATTGGGGAAAGATATATATAAAAGACTGAAAAGTATGTACCGTCTTTTCCTTCTAGACATGAGAGAGTAACAGGATCTGAGTATCAACCCACCATAAACTTTAGGAAAAATGGGCAAAACCCAGGAAATGTGCAGACATGAGATAACAGGCAGTGTAAGTTGGTGATCTCTGATGAGAGATAATATGAGGTGAGTCCTAATAACTTCCAGGCATTCTATCAGGAGCAATTTCCAGACTACGGTGACAAGAAAACCAAAGCCAAATCCACTGCCAATCCATAGCGACCCTGCAACTATCAATCTTTAGGAATCACATAGTCTCCTTTTTCTCTCTCAGAGTGGTTGGTGGGTTTGAACCTGCAGCCTGGGAGTTGGCAGCCTTGCTGAGTTGAGAAGACACAGATAAGCATTCAAGGAAACCAAATTTATGAGAATTTGTAGGTCAGATTTCCAGAAAGGAGTGAGCTACTCAGAGAAAGAATTGTGGACATGGACGCAATTTGTACCTGGGGAGAATGAGAATGGGACCACAGGGGGCTGGACAAAAATAACTTTGCAGGAAGAGTGATTATAAGAACCCCACATGGGTCTGAGAATTATTCAAGTTTTCTTCAGACAGAGTAGAGATTTCCCTCAATGTGTGGAGCATTTTGAAGAGATTATGCCTTAGACACGAGACAAAATGAATCCCCAAACTCACTGCCTTTGAATTTATTCCAATTCATAATGACCTTACAACTAGGTTCAAACTGCCTGGCAGTTTCTTAGATTATAATTCTTTATGGGAATAGAAAGCCTCATCTTTTTCCAGAAGAGCAAATTTGGTTCTAAACTACTGACCTTGTCATTAACAGTCCACTCTGCCACCTGGACTCCTAGACTCACCATCAAACCCATGTTTCTGAAGCTGCGACTCTTCAGCATGAAACGTCTCCCTTGGAGTGAATGATGAGTTTGAACTACAGACCTTGTAATTAACGGCCTGAAACCTAACCACCTGTACATTGAGACTTCAAGAGATTAAAGAAACTCAAAAGTAATATACTCTCCTGCCAAGAAGCATACAGAACTTTTTTAAAGCCATGAAACCATTTAACCAGGTCAACTTGTTTATGTCGTTCACCTTGCCCCAAATGGCTAAATATACGAAGAGGCAGGAAAATAATTTCAATAGCCAGTGGCAGTAAAGCCACTCAACAGAAACAAAACCAGTTGATGGACTGGGTGTGATCAGTAGCTTATAAGCGGTTATTGTAAATACAACCCTGTGCTGCAGACTTCTGGAGCTCACATACTTGCCACTGAAATTCCAGGGGGCCTTATGTGGGAAACAGAACGGGGAAGAGAGTGTATGGGGACAAATTCTCTATGCTCATATGGAAAGAGTCTGGGAGGAGACTGGTGGAGGAAGACCGACACGCTTGGGAGTTGGCGATGCACCCCAGTCACAGGCTCCTAACTAAGGTTGCTTCTGAGGATGTCCCCCATAATGACGTCAATTTTCAGGTGCTGCTTGCAAGCACATGGTTGCTACTATACGAGGGGGTATCCCCTCAAAAGAAAAAAAACCGGATTTTTCTGCCCCAAAGCTATGATTTAAACTGTTTTTAAAAAAAATCTCTGTCACTTTCAAAGTATTCTCCATTCCACATTATACATTTGTCAAATCTGCGATTCCATTCTTGAAAACATTTTTCAAGCTCATCTGTTTGGATGGCTGACAGCACCTCCCTCAGTTTTTTTTCTTCACCACTTCTAAGTCATCAAATCTCTGTCCTTTCATGTCCCTTTTCATTTGAGGAATGAACAGAAGTCACACGGAGCAAGGTCTTGTGAATACGGTATGTGGGCAAGAGAGGCATGCTGTCTTTTGCCCCAAACTGGTGCACTAAGATGCCTGTGTGAGCAGGTACATTGTCATGGTAACAAAACCAGTCCCTGGTCTACCACAAACGAGACCTTTTTGTGTTGCACACTGTTAGACAGTCTTTTCAAAACTTCTAAACAGCAAGCTTAATTAAAGTCTGACCTGGTGGAATGAACTCATAATGAGCTACAAGTAGACATTTTCATCCAGCTGGGAAGTTGACAGATGTCCAGAATGAGATTTGCCATCAATCAACATTTCACCTTTTCGGAAACAAGAAAATCACTCGTACACTCGAGTTTTTCCAATAGTGCTGTCCTTGTAAGCTGTGTTCAACGTCACAATAGTTTCTGCGGCGTTTTTTCCCGGAGCAGGAAATAAAATGTCACAGCTGCACATTGTTCTCTTAAATGGACCATCACAAAAAATGATGTTTAAGTGAAGCTGCTTTTATGAAAAAAAAAAAATCTGTGACCAGAGAGACCCTTCCCAGGAAAAACCAGTAGGTGTGCTAACTCAGAGTAATTTGCTGGATGCTTGACGCTCTTGCCTAGCAGGAAAATGTGTACTTTAAAAGCTCTGATACACCCAGGGAAATTCCAGTATTTTGGGGGTGCCCCCTCTTACATGCTTGAAGGTTAACTGCTTGAAAGTTATTTGCCTGAAGGATATCTGTCATCAAGAGCAATCAGACCACCCTACCCAAAGTATGGGCCACTCCCTTCTGATAAGGATCTTAGTTTGCTCCCCTTGAGAAGAGTTTACAGACCCCTCTAAATTCAAGCCAGCTCAGAGACAACCAAGCTTAAGCTGTCATCTTAACTTTCGAACCCACCCATCTTGTTACTATGTATCTTCCTGCTAAGTGTATGTCCCTGGCACATCCCCTGCCTATTGTATGTGTATCCCTAGCTCCTCAGGGACACCTGAAGTCAAGCCAGCTCAGGGACCACCAAGGTTCAGCTGTCATTCTAACTTCAGAATCACTATTCTTGTTACTATGTATCTTCCTGTTATGTGCACGTCTCTAATATATATCCCCTTCCGGTTACGTATGTGCATAATGTGGCTCACATACCTGAGATTCTATAACCTGTGAGAGAATGCATTCGCCTATTCTCTGGTTCTGGTCTCCATGGAAGAGACGAGCAAGACCTGACATGCCTTGTGTGCTATTTCCTCATTTATCTTTCAGTTAAACAACCACCCCTTGGACCCATTCTGCTGTGGAGGCTGGTCCCCCACAGGGCTAGTTTATCTTTTCAATGAACATCATTTAATATTAGTTCAATTTGTTTTTGAGGAGATACACATAAAGTGCTTTGTGTACCATACCATCAAGATATTATGTTGTAGCTGAGCCATAGTCAGAGAGATGAACCACAATTTAGACATATTTTGTGGTTTGATCTCCAAAGTCAGGCGGAGGGAATCAAGTTGTCCTTTTAAAAAATTAATAAACCTCATATTATTTCATAGTTCAATCACCTCAAGCAATATTGTACATTTTCTACCCCAGTTTCCAAACACTATTTTTTTTAACATGGACCTCATCTTCCCTTTCACCCCCTCCACCACTGAACCCCCCCCCAAACAAAGCAAAACCAAACGAAACCCTTAATCTACATGATATCTCTATACGTTCACCAATGCATTTTGTATACTGAAAAATGGAAAAACATATAGCACAACTTCAAGAGGGTGACCTCCAATGACGTGCTGCTACCTCTGGGACACATCCTAATATGGACGACCAAGTGCCAAAGAGAGCAATACAAACCAAAGATACAGAGAACTTAGGAAACCACACCAGGTCCAGCATGCATCATAGAGGGAATGTACTGACAAAGATTTAACTGTTCACGTCAGATTTCCGCCTTTGAACTCCCATATTCATCTCTTCAAAACCGGCTGTTGAGTGACCACTTTCTTTCCATTCCTCAATTGAAGATAGAAGGAGTTCTCTGGAGATTTAGTTCCTATGGAGTTTTTCGGTTTTGTTTTGCTTAATTATGATTTTACCTCCACCCTGCAGTTCTGTATGACTTCTCACACTCCCCAGTCTCTTGAATTCAGGATGGTTAGGTCATAGGAAGTGGTTGTGTATACAATGACCACTTGTATAGTCTGCTCACCTCCTTTCTTCCCAGTTGGATATTTTTCATTTCATTGACCAAAGCAGCCACTCCTTTGTAGCTTAGATGCAGTTTTAAAATGAGCATATCCAACTGCCTGATCATTTTAATAAAAAAGTGAACCCTGGGGGGTCTAAGCTACATTTCTTAAGCAACTTGCCTAAAGGTTGGCGGTGCAAATCCACTTGCAGGAAGTTTGGAGATCTACTTTTGAAAGATCACTGCCGTAGGGGACCAAATTACACTTTTAGAGACATGGGGTTGGAATGAGGTGGAATCAATTCAACGGCAACTAGTTTCTGGTATGATTTAAAGCTCGTGATCTGAGGAAATCATTTGGTAAATTTTAATACATGGCTGCATCTCTTTCATAACAAAGTCAACTAAAATTTCATATCAAAATCAACTAACACTCTGTTTCTACCCTCTACTGACTTGTGCGTAAAATTGCATTTTTAGGACATGGGTAACAATAACAAAAATCACAAAATTGATACCTTCCTTTGAAATGCCATGCAATAAATCTCATTTGTTAGTATAAATATAATTTGTTAGTAAATGATGCAGAGAAAATTAGACACACAATCTTATGACAGGAACAAGCAGTTGCAAACTCCTTTTTCTCCTTTTATTAGAAATGTTTCATCTGTGGCAAATGAAGACAGGTTTTCATATTTAACCCTAAATTTGAATATTTTGTTCTGGTAAATGATTATATCACATTAATTAATGTGTGCTAAATGTTGTTTTTTTAAAAAATTTAAAAAATTCCAGGTACACCTCCCTTTGGGATCAGAAAGGCACAATTTGGCTTCTACACTGCATACTGTACCCACTAGACCCTTTTGCCGTGAGAGTCTCAGGTTTGAGAGTAATAAAGTGTGTGTGTGTGTGTGTGTGCGTGCGTGCACATGCACATGTGGGTGGAAGCATGTGTGAATGGATGTGCACATTCATTGTAATATTCAAATCATAGGCTATCTTTCAGAACCCTTATTTTCTGATATTCTTCCACAAAATGAAACTATTCTCTCCTAATGTCCTCAAAAGCTCCAAATAGCTCATAGCCAACATGGAACATGTCCCTATTTTAAACCTGTGAATGGCACATGATTTGAACGCCTGGGCTTTCACTCAAAAGATTTGCAGGCCCCAAATGCCGACTCTGACATTTTAGATATATTTGGAAAATGTCAAAAACAAGCTAGTTAAAATATTAATGTTCTAAAGGAGTGTTCTTGCATTGCAAAGAATGCAGTCCTTACATTGGGAGTGTAACAAATAGGTACTCAAGCTATTACTTTGCAGCTTTAAGATATATTACTTAATGAGAAAAGTGGAAATCTCATGAGGAGATGACTTAGGTTCTGTCCCTAAAATTGCTTTATTTTCTGTATTTCAAGTTTCTTTCATTCCTCATTCCATCAAATACCATCAAATTGAATGTGTATATCGTGCCAGACAGTGGATACAAACATTAACTAATAGGTCATTGTCTCAACACTCAAAAAGATGACAATCTAGTAAAGAGATCAATACAGTAATGTTTTAGAGGCGTTTTAGCCCAGAAGACTAGTGGGGATAATGAGAAGACAATTTTTGATTCTACCTGGGAGTTCTTCTTTTCACAAGCCTCTGACCGATACTCTCAGGAATGCATCTAATTCTAAGATGCGTCTTCATTTGTGTTTATGGCAAAAAAAAAGTACCATGTTGACTGCTGCCCCGTTACCCTCCCTGCAGGGTGGATGCTGAGACTCTTATACTGACAGCAAATGCGGGGGGCCAGGGTAGAATGGGAAGAGTTAAGGGTACTAAGGGACTATAGTTGACTCATGACACCCAGTCTCTCTTTTCCTCCCTCAGACCCCAGGTATGTCCCAAACCAAACTCCCTGCCTTGAACTCGATTCTCACTCACAGCGACCCCATAGGACGGAGCGGAACTGCTCCTGCGGGCTTTGAGCCAGTCAGTCTTTACAGAAGCAGGAAACCTCAGCGTTCTCCTGTGGAGTTGCTGGTTTCACACCGTTCACCTTGTGCTCAGCTGCCCAAGGTGTAACCTGCCGTCCCATAACTCTAAACCGCTCTATGACTTTCCTTGAGTCCTGGGCTCCTTTAGTAAGGAAAAGGAACTCTCTAAACTCCTCTGCTTTCTCTCTCTTTGTAGATCCAAGTCCAGAAACCCTGGACTTGGCCAACACAATCCTCCTCCTTGGGTTCTGTCATGATGAGGATCGCCTTTTCCTAACCAGCTCTCTTGAACTGGCCCCAGTGATGAGCTGATTGGTTGGATTCCAACTCATGGCGAATCTGCTCCCTCAGATTTTCAATGCTGGTCTGGGGATGTGGGTGGGCAGGTAGCCAGGCCTTTCTTCCAAGGCACCTCTGAGTGGATTCACACCTCCAGCCTTTTGGAGGAGCCAGACAAGCCGTTTGCACCATCCCGGGACTCCCCAGCTCTGGGACTGTGTCAAGACTCTTCACATAATTCCCCGAGGCAGTTTCACATCCTGCCTTACTCATCCCGCGTCTCCTGCTTGCCCTACCTTCGCAGTTCCATCTGAAAGTCAGCTCCTCACATCCCCACCCCACTGTGTCACTGTACGAAGTCCCCGGAGCCCAACCTGAGTCACCACACAGCCCCCACTCGTGTTACTAGTCTAGGATACTGCTCCCACCCAGCTAACACCTCAGATAAAATCAGCATCTCACATCAGCATAGATACAGCTTCACCCTTTTGGTTATACTTAGCCATTTTCAGTTTCCAAGAGATGTATTATTTGGAGACCTTTTTTCTTACAAAAATCTTCCAAAGATATAGATGGAGGTGCATTATGTTGTTGTAGTTGTTGCTGCTAGAGGGTGTCCAATTGGCTCTGAGTCACAGGGATTCCGTGAGACGCTGCCCTGTCCTGAGCCACGCTCACACTGTTCCGATGCTTGAGCCTGTTGCCCAGCCCCGGTGACCACTCATCTCCAAACATGAGGGGCTTCTTCCTCTTCAATGACGCTCTACTTTACCCGACATGATGTTTGCCACCTCCTGATAATGTGTCCAATTTATGTGAGACGAAGTTGCGGTGTCATATGGACACCATGTTTTCAAGGATAGTTATAATAGCTGCTATCAAGGGCTCAAGTAGAAAGAACATGTTTTGGAAATGATGACGGCAACATATGTACAAATGTGCTTGATACCATGGATGTATGGCTTGCTACAAAGAGCTGTAAGAACCCCCCAATAAGATGATAAAAAAATAAAAACTAAATAAATAAAACATAACAACAGAGAATAGCAGAGAAAAAATAGTGATAATGTCCTTGGTGTACTCATCACCATTTTGACAAATGCATATACCAATATAGTCCACACCCCTACCATGACACAGTACATTTTCATCATTCCAGAAAGTTCCCTTGAATTTCAGGGAACTAGAAGAGGCAACCATTGTGCTGCTTTTGTTTTTTACCTTCTACTACTTATAGAACTCTGTATTTTTTTTATGACTAACCTCCTTTTACCTGTATGAAGGTCTGTGAGATCTAGCTATGTTGATGTATTGGTTAAGTTTTTAAAATTTCTGTAGATACCACTGAGATGTAGTTAATGAATGTGGCCCTCCTGGCCATAATTCTTTATATAATGTATAACAATTTGGGACTCCATGCCTGTGGATATAATTCCATTTTGGAGAGTTCTCTGTTACAGGATTAAGTGGGATGTATCTTAAAGACTACTTTAATAGATGGCATGACAAGACACCAACCTTTCTTTTCCTTGGGGATATGGCAAAAAACATACCTCCATCAAAGGCACTCCTTGATCTGTAAGATCCAACTTAGAGAGAGAAAGCCAAGAACCATCTGAAGAGCACATCCTGAAGTAGCTGAGGCCGAGATCAGAAGAACCAGGGACTGGGACACTGAGGGACAGAGCAACAGCTGATTGTTATGATGGTGGTACTGGGAGGTAGAGTGAGGGCCGCTTTCTTGGTCCATGGAGACAGAGGCCAAGGGACCACGTGACTGAGAGGTTGAGGACCAGAGAGAGAGAGACTTGGATGCTGGCAGTGGATTTGTGTTGCTGTAGACAATGATTGTCTTGTGAGTGTTTATTGCTCCTGACTTGTTAGCTTTCCTAGTAAATCCCTATCATTGTGAGTGTTGTTTGTCAGTTCTGTGTGGCCATTGCAATGGATTGTTGAACCCAGTATGGAAGCAGTGTCCTGCAGGAGGAAGGGTTGGTGTCAGAGGAGGTGGAGGAGGAGATGCAGTGGGGGCATGACTGACTCCTGCTTCTTGGCAGTAGGGAAACCAGAGGAGATCAGATATGGCCACCTCCCCTGCCATTCATTACAACTACCATACATTATAGTTTTCCCTTTTCTCTTGTTAGTGGACATGTGCTTCATTTAAGTTTCTGGCTATCGAGACAAACGTGCTATGATAATTTCCATGTAATTCTTTTTTCAGTGGCTATACAGGGAGGCTTTAATATTTTTTTGTGGGAAAATAGGATGAAAAGAGAATAGAATCTTCCCTTGAACTTTTTGAAACCTCCCCGATGCTTTTATTTCCTTTGGATACATTTCTAGGAGTGGAATTACTTGGTCAAAGGGTAGGTGTAGATTTAATTTGGTAAGGAAGTACCAAACATTATTCGAAAGGGTTTTTACCATTTGTGTCCTCGCACCAGCAACACCTGCAATTTCAAGTTGTTGCAAACCCTCACCAATATCTCGTTCTCTGACTGTGTGTGTGTGTGTGTGAAGAATTGGCGCGTTTAAATTATGGTGCTGAAGAAGATAATGGAAATGATCATGTACCATAAGAGGAGCAAATAAACCTATCTTGGAAGAAGTATATGTAGATTACTCTTTAGAAGAGAAGATAGTGAGACTTGTCTCAAGCATCTTGGACACATTATCATGAGGAACTGTCACCTGCAAAAAAATATACTGCTTGGTACAAGGCCAAAGAAAAAGAGAAAGATCCTTAATAAGGAGGTGGATTGGCACAGTAGCTAGAACAAAGGCTTAAACATAACAATAAATGTGAGGGGAGAGTACAGGATTAGTTAGTGTGTTAGTCTGGATAGACTAGAGAAACAAATTCATAAACACACATATGGATATAAGGGAAAGGTTTATATACAAGAGGAATGGAACATTGAGAAAGCATCCCAATGCATTCCAGTCCAAGGTCATAGGTCTGATATGAGCCCATATGTCTGATACCAGTTATAAAGTCTCCTTCTGACTCACGAAACATGTACAATGACAACAGGACAATCACAGGCCTGTGGGTGAAGAGTCTTGTGTATCCAGTGGCTGTGGAAGAAATCCAGCGCTGGCAGGGCTCTCCCCATGGTTTCTCATTTCCAGACCTCAGGGTCCATCAGCAGTATCCAGTGGAGGGAGAAGCATCTCATCACTGGCAGGGATCTCTCTGTGGCTTTTCCAGCTTCAGAGGTCTGGTTCCATCAGGGTAAGACCATGTAACTTCTCCTCCAGCTCCTCCAGTTCCTCGCATGCTACCATCTTGTCGTGTCAGTCCCGCGTCTCCAAATGACTGAGGAAATGCTCTCTCATCTCCATGAGGGAAATATCTGAGACTTCCCAGAATTTTCAGAGAAAGCCAGGTCCACACAGAGGTCTCTTTCGCTATCTCCAGGCTAGACTCCACCCCTACATTCCCAACCATGAAATTGATGCACGAGTACATGACTGCCACGGTTATGTTTCTTTGTGTAGTGCACAAGGCCATTCTGGGTTGTAACTGACTTAATGGCACTGAACAACCACGTGTCTATAAGTGATAATCATTTCATTTCTTTCCATTTCCATATATGTTATAAAGAAAAAGTACTTCCACTCCTCAGCACACTTGATGGAACCATATTTCCTTGAGACTTGAGCCTGATGGGGTCGATTGCCCCCCAATTATAAGGGGATATGCCCCCAAACTGGATCCCCCCAAAGTTGTGTATTTAATTATTTTATTTTATTATTATTTCTTTTTACAAAACAACCTTATTGTGTCCAAAGTACTCTCCATTACATTTAATACACTTGTCAAATCTGCGATTCCATTCTTGGAAACATTTTTCACACTCATCTTTTGGATGACTGACAGCACCTCCCTCGATTTTTTTCTTCATCTCTTCTCTGTCATCAAATCGCTGTCCTTTCACGTCCCTTCCCAGGTGATGCCACTGGGTGCACTAACTCAGAGCAAGTTGCTTGATGCTCACCTGTGGGGGAAAATGCATGATATGAAAGCTCTTCCCCATGGAGGTTTTTCCATTGGGGGATGGGTACCTCCCCATATATAGTCTCTTTGGTAGACACCTTGAGCTGCCGTAGTTGATATTGACTTGATGCTCGCTGATGTTTGTGACTCACTGTAGGAGCAGGGTGGGATAGTGGCTACATCCTAGATGCCTTCACCCAGCAGTTCAAAACCACCAGCCACTTCGAGGGAGTGGTATAAGACTTTCCAAAGCTCTTTTTAATATAATTGAACTAGGGGATTGTATGTGACTCATGTGGTTACAGTCTTGGAAAGCCACAGGGGCAGTTCTACCCTGCCCTATAAGGTTCCTGTAATTTGGAATCTACTCCACAACACTGAGTTTACTTTTTGGTTTGGCTCACTCCCTGAGAAAAGAGAACCCAAACCCTAATCCTATCTTTCAGTAATAACAGTTAGAATATGCTAATATATTTTTTTTTGCTGAGAAATTTCACTGCCTAGGAGAGAAACGCATAGCAATGTTCTGAGTCAGAATTGACTCAATGACAGTGAGTTGGGTTTGGCGAGGTGAGAAAAACAACATATGCAGAAGCAGGAGTGACATGAAATCTAGAAAGATAAGTAAAGAAGTGTTAGGGAAATGAGTTAGAAACAAGACTTAAAGATAACTCAGGGTGGTGTACTTACTGAAGACAAGGAATATAGTTTGAAGACAGTTCAGCAAAGAGAACATGAGAGGCAAGCTCCCTGATCAAGAAATCTGCTAACTAAAGAATCCGTTTGATCTGAGAGCTGAACAGTGAGGGCAGGACCCGAACAGAAATTCTTTAGCCTCCATCATGAGAAGAAACATAGTCCTGACTTGAACTGAAGAGGATAGGTATGGAAAGCTCAAAATATAAGTAAAGGAGATCATTTTGCTAAGAACTGAATAGATTGATTTGGCCATGTCAAAGAAATAAATTTGAGTATCTGAGATTTGAGGGTCATGGTAGTTCAGTGGTAGCATTCTCACCTTTCTTGTGGTTACGTCTTGGGCTGCTAATTGTAAAGCCAGTAGTTCAAAACCACCGACCACTCTGTGGGAGAAACATGGAAACTTCTACTCCCGAAAAGATCGATAGCTTCAGAAACCCACAGGGGAAATTCTACTCTTTCTGGACGTAAGGACTTGTAAGACTATCTAGATAGTTCTTAAGAGCCCTACAGTGTTGAAGACAGTACAGTAGCAGACAAGAAAGCAACTTGGCTAATAAGATCATCTTAGTTTCTGATTGAACGTGCTTAGTAAAATCATGGTAAGTTATACTTATCTTCAAGAAGACTAGCATCCCAGATTGTCCTGCCACTCAGAAATATGTCATATGCTTATGACCAATAAGCATAGCTAGAAACTCAGCAAGAACCTTGTTTTAAACATATAAACCCGCAAGATTGCTAGAAAATGAGAAAAGAAGCCCCTTCATGGCTGGAGTTCCAATTGTTTATTCAGTTTCTAGATTTCATTGTTCAATTAGAGCTGTGTACCACTTATGCTGATCTCTTAAAGAACAAATTGTTGTTATTTATTCACCAATCAAAGCTTTCTGCCTACTCTCATTGTTCTACTCTCCAGTTCCAAATTCCTAGATTATTCAACTGGAGGATAAGGCTGGGTCAGTGGTTTCAGTCAACTAGGTGACACTTAAAAAAATAAAACCAGAGGAGGTCTAATGGCTCCGGAGACAGATTCCCACCCAAAGGAATGAGTGATCTTGTGTAATGTTAAATTTAGAGTCAGCACTAAGATTTGGGAATGATCTGTAGCCGACTGTCCTTATTGTCCCTCACATTCCTCTTTGGAAAAATATCTGCAATCCCTGAACAAATGTCAAACTTCTTCTGGGATGTTCCGATCCAGCTGAGAGTCCCCTTCCACAAACTCTGAATGGATCAGTGGAAAAGGCATTTGATTTCCTGTCTCTAGTATGTCCGATCTCAATCCTGACCGACCAACCCTAGCCAGCATGTGTGTCAAGTGGCCCCTTAGACTGTTGTTGTTAGGTGTCCTCGTCAAGTTCGTCCCAACCTGTAGTGACCCTCTGTACACCAGAACAAAACAGGGTCTGGTCCTGTGCCATCCTCACAATCGTTCCTTTGCCTGAGCCCATTGAGGCAACCACTGTGTCGATCCATCTCCTTGAGGGTCCTCCTCGTTTTTACTGCCTTTCCACTTTACCAAATATCATGTCCTTCTCCAGGGACTGGTCTCTTCTGACAATGTCTGAAGGATGTCAGACAAAGTCTTGTTATCCTTGCCTCTAAGGAGTGGTCTTCCCCTTACTTCTTCAAGACCGATCTGCGGATCCTTTTAGCAGTCCATAGTCCTTTCAGTATTCTTCCTCAGCACCACACTTTTGAGGCATCTATTTTTCTACCATCTTCTTTATTCAACGCCCAATGTTCACATGCATATGATGCAATGGAGAAAACCACAGCGTGGGGCAAGCACATAGTAGTCCTTGCTGTTCAATACTCTACCAAGGTCTTGTGCAGCAGATTTACTGTACCTAATGTGATATGTCTTTTGATCTCTTGAGTACTGCTTCTGTGAACATTGACTGTGAATCCAAGTAAGACCAGATAGACCCTTGACCATTTCAACGTTTTCTCCATTTGTCATGATGTTACCTGTGGGACCCGTGATGAGGTTTTTGGTCTTCCTTACATTGGGTTGCAATCTCCACCAAAGGCTATAATCCTTGATCTTCATCAGCAAGTGTTTCCAGTCCTCACCACGTGAAGGTTGTGTCATCTGTATCCAGCCTGAGCATATTCTTCCTTTTTGCTTTTCTAATGACAGTGTTTGCCTTGTCTGACGTTTTGTCGCTCTGTGGAGCCTTGTGGCTGGGATACTGGAAACCGGGTCACGGGTATTTCAAATCCCAGCAGGGTCACCCAGAGTGAACAGGTTGCAGCAGAGCTTCCAGATGAAGAACAGAGGAAGAAGGAGGACTCGGCTCCCCACTGTGGAAGAAGAAGTTACAGAAAAAACTTATGCATAGCTTCGATGCATTTCCAAATACAGAAAGCCTAAAGAAACAAAGGAAACAGAACTTTGCCACAGACTTCAGGCAGATGGGCCACTCAAGCCTGAGGACACTTGAAATGTATCTGAAGAGGAGATGAGTTCTTGGAGGGGAGCCAACCACAGTGAGGTGAGTCTGAGACAGCCTGTAGGAGTGGGGCCTTCAGAGTCTTCATTTGCTGATGGGACATGACTCGCTTAGATTGCGTAGTATAAAATTCAAAGAGCACTAAAACGGATTTTAGTTTCATCAAAACTTGCCTCATATCCTAGAAGATAATGAGATTCACAATTGGTATCTTTACTAATGACAAGGCTAAGGTCAGACTGACCTGGACTCTCTAACTTTCACCGGTCTGACCCACTTTCTTTCAGGAGTTTGATAATCCTTGGCAATGCCCCCACAGAACTCATAGGCCATCCTTTCTGTTCAGTGGCCTATGAAGGAA
>PVJH01013759.1:0-59309 GCA_004026705.1 Nesogale talazaci
CCCCACCCCCACACACATCATCATTGAAGACAAAACTGGTGCGTGAGCAGATGTGGTGAAGACAGACGATGGGTGCCTGGTTATTTTCTTAAAGGCTTGAAGTTAAGCAAGCGGCCATCTAATACTGAAGCAACAAGCCCACATGAAAGAAGCACACCTGCCAGGGCAAATATGACACATCATCAAGACAGGGCAATGGGCATCAGAAGATTCAAAACAAACAGTAAACAGACAAAAATGCATTGGTGAGAATGGAGGGGGGTTGGAGCAGAGACCTAAAAGTCCATCTATGGACAACGGAACATCCCCCGACAGAGGGGTTGGATGGAGGGAGTGAGTCAGTCAGGGTGCAGTAGAACATTAATGGGTCCCACAATGCACCTCCGATCCCGTGAGGCCTCCTCACCCCTCATCCCACCCCCTGCTATCATGACCTGAGTGCTGCTTCCAATCTAGACTAGACAGGAGCAAGAGACAGAGCTCACGGCACATGGAACCCAGGAACAGGAATGGGAATAAATATTCCAAAAGGGGAAGGGGGAGAGGAGAGATGGAAGGGGTGTACCAATCACAATGTCTGGCACATAACCACACACCCTCATCCAGGGGGAAGAACATCAGAAACCAGAGGGGAAGGGAGACAGTGGTCGGTGTGAGATTTGAAAATAATTTACAGTCTACAACCTATCAAGGGGCCACATGAGTTGGCACCGGGGGGTGGGGGAGGAAATAACGCTAATCTCAAAGCCTTAATGGAAAGTAAATATCTAGAAAAGAATGGTGGAACATATACAAATATCAGATACAATTGATGTATGGATTCTAACAAGAGTTGTAAGAGTTCACAATAAAATGATTTTTTAAAAGATTCTTAGCTTAGCTAAGATAATTGGATGACAGATGATCAGATATGTAGCAGAGGGGCAAGTTTACACTATATTAAATACTTCTGCCTTTCATATTTATAAAAAAGGTTTATTTTTTTCCTTCAAGAGAAAAGACAGCAAACTTAATAAGTTTTTTGTGATGAATATATATATATATATATATATATATCAAGCAATGTCATCTTGATAATTTCTACATGTACAGTTAAGTAACACTGATTGTAGTTTTCAAAATGTACAATCATTCCTGCTATCCTTTCCTAAACTATTCTACCACCACAAACATAACCTAATGCCCCCAAAGGGGGAAATAAAATCTCCAGCCTTCCACCTCTCTTTCAGTCCTGGTCTTAAGTTTTCATATATTTCCTTATTTCTTTTTTTAATTTTTAAAATTCTTTTATTAGGGGCTCTTATATCTTTTATCACACTCTATACATTCATCCATCTGTTAAGCATATTTGTACATATGCTGCCATCATCATTTTCTTTTTTTAATATAGATTTTATTGGGGGCTCATACATTTAATACATCATTTAATACATCATTTGTATTAAGCATATTTGTATACATGTTGCTACATTCATCTACATTATCTACTTGAACCCCTCCAGCATAAGCTCCTCTTCCCCTTTTCCCTCTAGTCCTTTAATTTTTTAATTCCAATTTTCCATATTTCCCCTTCCCCCTGCATCTCCCCCATGAACTTCCAATAACTTACAAATTGTTATTACCTCTTCATATCCTACACTGTATAATGTGTCATTTCACTCACCTCCCCCCCCCAACATTGTCCACACCCCAGAGAGGAGGTCACATGCAGATCTGAGAAATTTGTTCCCCCTTTCTACTCCATCATCCCTCCACCCCTCAAGTGTCACCACTCCCCACTAGTCTCAAGGGATTATCTATCTTAAATTTCCATGTTTTTGACTCCAATGTGCATCCCCTGGTCCAGCCAAATCTGTCTGGTAGACTTGGGATAACGATAGTTGGTGGGAGGAAGCATTTGAGAACATTTCATTGCTACTACACTGCACCTAGACTGGCACATCTCCTCACTATCACCCCTCTGCAAGAGGATGTCTCTTCACTTATTGAAACAAAAACAGTGGTCTTTGCAACTGATGGCAGGCAACAGGACAGGGCATTACTCAAATCAAAAGAATTGAAGGTGAATGAGCAAGATACAAGATCTATACCCAGAAAAAGGCAAGCAATTTTTTCCATAGCATCTTTTTATATTAGACTACAACCCTGAAGAAGCTTCATTTCCATTGCATCAGGACTGTGACTGGAGAAAGAATATGGTATCATGCTCTTCTTATCTTCTTCCAACTGATTGACTGCCATCACTTCACTAATAATGATAAAGCATTTAGGTCTTTGATGCTTGATACTGGATCCCTTTGACACCTCGTAGTCATAGATACTGTTATGCTTCTTCCATGTGGGCTTGCTTCTTAGCTAGAGGGCCACTTATTCACCTTCATGTCTCTAAAACCACAGGCGCACATCTTTTGATAGCCAGACACAATCAGCTTTCTTCACCATATTTGTTTATGTACATATTTGTTGTCAGCGATCATATCAGGAAAGTGAGCATATAATGTTATGATTATTAGTTCTTAAAACCTGATAATTGATTCCTTTGGTATCTCTTAGTCCCATAAGCTGCTGTACTTTTCCATGTGGGCTTTGTTGCTTCTGAGCTGGATGACCGCTTGTTTACTATCAAGCCTTTAAGACCTCAGGCATACATCTTTTGATAGCCAGGCACCACCAGCTTCCTTCATCATATTTGCTTATGCACACATTTGTTTTCTGTGATTGTGTCAGGGAGCTGCGCATCATGAAATGCCAATTTAATAGAACAAAATGTTCCTGTACTGAAGAAGTATCTGATTGAGGTCCAATTCCCATCTGTTGTCCTAATTCTAAGTCTATAAGTATATGCATATTGACCTATTTCCCCTTCATCATATGAATATATGTACCTATGTATATGCCTGTATTTAATCTCTATAAATGCCCCTTACTCCCCAGTTCTTTTCTCAATTTCCCTATACCTCCTCCCGTCTCACCATCACACACAATCTCCATTCGGGTTTCAATATTGTCTCCCTTTTACATTAGTCTTAATCAATCCTTATCAGACCTTCCACATCCACCTACCCCGCCACCGATCCTGAACCACATGCTACTCCCCCCATCCCTGGATCAGTCAAGAGTTCCCCTCCCCCACCTTCATCCACCCTGGTACCAACAGTCCCATCGTACCCACCCTAGACTGCTCATTCATTCCACCCCATCCAGATAGACCTGTGGAGAAAATAACATACTCAAAAAAAGGGCATCCTCTAATGAAGCTAACAAAGAAAAGAAAACAACAAAAACATTAACAACCCCCCCCCCAATATCCAACATATAAATGTACATGCAAGAATACAATAATAATAACAATATAAAATCCTACAAATAGTTTAAGGTCTGTTCGTTGACATCCAGGAGTGTCTCCTGGTTGAGTGAGATGGGGTGTCACAAAGTATATCTTTGGTGCTCGATCTGGAGCTCCATGTTCTGTCGAACACCCTTAGTATTTTGGTGTGGTTGAATCACATGGGGTATAATCCTGACCCTGTTTCTCCATTTTTGACCCCAAAATGTCTTAGGTCAGTGAGGGTAGCTGTATTTCATATTGGGGCTGGCCTTTCTTACTAGTGCTATCATACAATAGTTGGCCTTTGTGTGCAAGGACTTTAGTCAGCATGACGCTTTTAAGGTTGGTGCGTGTTGTGGCATGCCTCAGAACTTCATTTTTCTTTATGGCTGAGTAGAATTCCATTAAAAGAACCTTGTGGTGCAGGGGTTAAGTGTTCAACTACTAACTGAAAAGGTGATGGTCTGAACCCAGGGAAACCCCATAGAGTCCTATAGGGCAGCTATGAGTCAGAATTGACTTTCCAGTACTGGGTTTTGCATGTGTATACTATCTTGTAAAGTCCCTAGCTTGTTAAGTAAAGGAATAGGAAAATACTGGTTTGGTGAGAGCAACTTATTAAATATTTTGATTTTACTATAATATTACCAACACATCCCCAAAAAGTGATTAAAATGGTGGGAATAATCTAGCTATTACTTTTTACTTAATCAATTTTTCAGGTTGTAGTTACTTACAATTAAACTATATTGCAATGATAAGCTTTTAAACATTTGCATTTGTTTATCTTGCCCTTCACTCTGTATTATTACAAACTTCAGATTGCTTTACCCATCATATTGCTCATTATTAGTCAGTAGTATTCTATTTCATATGCTTAAGAAGCATGAAAATAAAAAGGGGTTTGAGACACTTGATGCTGCTTATATTCAGGTTCGTGAAGTCTGTGTGAGGGGAAAGAAGTGAGAAGGTGTTAGGTGCTACTGACTTGCTTCTGCTCCACAGTGACCCAATGCACAGCAGGATGAAACACTGCCTGGTTTTGGGTTATCCTCACGATTGTTCCTATGCTTGGGTCTTTGGTGCATCACCTTATCAGTCCATCTCACTGAGGGCCTTCCTCTCCTTCACTACCCCTCCTCTTCACCAACCATAACATCCTTCTCCAGGGACCAGTCTCGCCTGAAAATCTGCCCAGAGTATGTAAGAGGAAGTCTTGCCATCCTTGCCTCTAAGGGGCACTCTGGCTGTAATTCATTCAAGATAGATTTGTTTGTCCTTTTGGTAGTCCATGACAATTTCAGGATTCTTCCCCAGCACCACAATTCAAATAGAACAAGTCTTTGGTCTTCCTTATTCAGTGTCCAACTTTCACACATGTATGAGGCAATTGAAAATACTATGGTATGGGTCAGAGTCCTTAGAGTAACAGCCCTTCAAAACTCTTAAAGGTTTGTGCAGCAGATTTAACTAATGCAGTATGCTTTTTGATCTCTCAACTGCTCCTTGCAAGAGCACTGATTGGGGTTCCAAGGAAGACAATATCCTTGACAACTTCATCTTCTGCCATTTATCATGATGTTACTTATTAGTACCATTGTGAATATGAGGGTCTTCTTTACATTGAGTTGTGATCCATTTGAAGGCTGGGAACTTAGATTTTCATGAGCTAGTGCTTAAAGTCCTCTTCACTACATGCACCAGGTTATTAATAAGCCTTTCATCAATCCTAGTGCCACACTCTGCTTCATATGACCCAGCTTCTCTGATTATTTTCTCTGCATACAGATTGAATACATATGTTGAGAGGATACAACCCTGATGAGCACTGTTCCTATTTGTACAACTCCCAATTGATCCATGTCCAAGTTCCACATGAATGCAATGAAGTGTTCTGGGATTCTCAGTCTTCTCAAGGTTTCCATAGTTTGTTATGCGCTACACAGTTGAATGCCTTGGCATAGTTAAGCACAAGTAAACATCTTTCTGGCATGGAAGTAGCCCCACGTAAACTTGCCTCTTACTGCTTTAGTGATGAGGACCAATTGCTAGGAGTTTCCACAGGAGTTGTGTGATGTATATAAACTAGAGACCTGGCATGTAATGATAAATAATAATCATCCTCAGCGATATCAGTATCCTTGTAACTCTTCATCTTTAGTTCTAGGAGGAACTATTTGGAGCTTCAAAAGTTCCATCCCGTTTCCTTGTGGCAGTCCTGTGGATGTTTTCAGACAGTTGATATGCTATTCTCTATGATTTTTCCTTCTAACTGTCTCATAAGCATCATCTCTTCTTGAGGGGGGGGAAACCTCTGTTATTTTAATTTATATATGATCACTTGCACTAAATCTATTTACAAATATTATATAGGTACATTCAAGCTTGAAAGTCTAGTGTTTCTGTAAATTGAGCCATATTTGAGTCATTTAACAATGAGAAACAGTTTAAAATTCTAACATCCAAGTTGAGGAAACTCAACTGATGCCTTAATTACATTTTCACTTCAAAATTTAAAAATAATAAAAGTAAGTGTGGTTACATTACACACTGATATAACTAGGCAGATTAACAGCATGAATACAAATAAAGCAGCATAAAACATAAAATGTAAACTAGCAATATGATGGTACAAATACTATTTTTAAAATTTTTATTTATTTTAAAATTTTATTGGGGGCTCTTACAGCTACTACAACATTCAGTACATCATTTGTATCAAGCACATTTGCACACATATTTCCACATACATTTCCCAATATTTTCCACTTGAAAAATACTATTTTTAATCATTTTACTGGGGACTTGTACAGCTCTTATTACTATCCATATACCCACCCATTGTGTCAAGCACATTTGTATATATGTTGCCACCATTTTCAAGAGATTTTCTTTCTATTTGAGCTCTTGATATTCAAACCTCATTTTTCCCATCCTTCCTCATGAATACTTGATAATTTATAAATTATTATTTTTCACATCTTACACTGAGTAAGGTTTCCCTTCACCCACTTTCCTCCCCCTGGGAGGGAGTTATATGTAGATCATTGTGATCGGTTCCCCTTTCATCCCCCCACCTTCCCTTACCCTCCTGATATCACTATTCTCATTATCAGTCTTGAGGAGTTGATTAATCTGTCCTGTGCAACGATGCAGAATTAGAAAGCACAAAGAAAGACCACTCTCAGCATATATGAAACTTAGTGAACTCAAAAAAATCCAAGCCTCGAATTATAATTTTGAAAAATTTTATAGGAAAATATTGAATGGTTCATGAACCTTCGAGAGAAGATGAAAGTTTACATTGACTAGACCAAAAAGAACAAATCCACAGTCCATCATTTCAGGAGATAAAATATGAGCAATAATTAATGTTGCTCAATGGAGAAGTTCAAACTCCAGTGAATTACTTAGTTCAAAACAAAGCTCCAGGAATTGACAGAACACACATTGAAATGTTTAAGAGAGTTGAAAAAGCACTGAAAATATTTACTCATTTATGCTGAGAAACTTGGAAGACGGCAACTTGTCCAAATGACTGGATGAGATCCATAGTTGTTCCTGTTCCAAAGAAAGATGACCCAACAGAATGCTCAAACGATAGATTGATATCACACAGAAATAAAATTTTGCTTTACATCATTCAACAGTTGTTGTGGCAGTGCATTGACAAGGGACTTCCAGAAGTTCAGGTCAGATTCAGGAAAGGGTGTGGTATAAAGGATATCATTGCTGACGTCAGATAAAACTTGGTTCAAAACAGAGGATACCAGAAACATGTTTATTTATGCTTCATTATAGCAAAGGCATTTGACTGTGTGGACCACAATAAACTGTGGATAACCTTGAGAAGAATGGGAATTCCAAAACACTACTTTGTGTTATTGAGAACTTATGTATGTATTAAGAGGCAGTTGTGTGGACAGGACAAAGGAACGCTGCATGATTTAAAATCAATTAAGTTGTGCATCAAGATTGTGTCCTTTTACCATATTTATTCAACCTATATGCTGAGGAAATAATCAAAGAGCCTAGGTGATATGAAAAAAGACTACTGCATCAAAATTGGAAAAAGACTTATTAACAACCAACAATATGTAAATGACAATTTTGCTCGCTGAAAGTGAGGCAGAATTGAAGCACTTGCTAATGAAGATTAAGGATTATAGCCTTCTGTATAGATTACAACTCAATGTAAGAAGACACAAATCCTCACAACTAAAACAATACTTGGCATCATGATAAATGGAGAAAGGATTGAAGTTGTCACAGATTTTGTTTTACTTGGATCCATAATCAATGCTCATGAAAATAGGAGTTAAGCAATCACAAGATATATTGCATTAGTTAAATCTACTGCACTTTATATTTTAGAGCATGGATATTACTTTGAGGACTAGGATGCACCTGACCCAAACCATGTCATTCTCCATTGTATTGTATGCATGTGAAAATTGAGTACTGAATAAGGAAGACTGTAGAAGAATTGATGAATTTAGATTGTGGTGCTGGAGAAGAATCTTGTAAGTACCATAGATTGCTAAATGCAAGCCTATCTGTCTTAGAAGAAGTTAGGCCAGAATAATCTTTTAAAATCAGTCCATAAAGTCTCCCTCTGACTCACGAAGTCACGGGTCAGTGGGTACAGAGTCCCGGCACCAACAGGGGTCTCCCCACATCTCCTCGCTTCCAGGGCTCAGGGTCCATCAACAGCATCCCATGGTGGCAGAAGCAACTCATCGCTGGCAGAGGGCTCCATGTGTTTGCCCCAGCCTCAGAGGTCCGGCTCCATCAGGGCAAAGCCATGTGATCTCTCCACCGGCTACTCCAGCCTCCTAGACGCCGCCATTCTGTGTTGCCTGTGGTTAATCATCTCTGAGACTAACTCCCAACAACTGGGGAAGATAGCTTCTCATCTTCACGAGGGAAATATCATGAGATTTCTCAGGAGTCTCAGGTGAAAGCCATGCCCACACAGAGGCCTCATCGGCTACTCAATGGCTATCTCCAGATTAACAGATCAGACTCCACCCCTACATTTCAATCATAAAATTAACATAAGCACATGACTGCCACACAGTCCCTGGAGAAAGGCATCATGTTTGGTAAAATGGATGGGGTGGTGAAAAAGAGGAAGGCCTTCAAAGAGCTGGATTGACATAGTGGCTGCATTAATGCACTCGAACGTAGAAACAGTGGTGAGAATGGCAGAGAACCATACAGTATTTCATGCTGTGGTCCTTGATGGCAGCTAACAAACAACTACAGGAGCAGCAGCCTTAACTGGCTGAGAACATGTCATTTTTATATATTGGCTTCTTCTCTGTCTTTCCCCGTTAACTCCTGGCAATGGGACACCATGTTGATGGTCAGAATTGAAGCTTAGGATACTGAGTGATGCATGATACTGATTTTGAAAGCTGTGGCTCAGATGTTCCGGAAGGATGATGATGATGATGTTATCGTTAGGTGACATCACGTCAGTTCTGACCCATAGCGACCCTCTCACAACAAAAACAAACACTTCACCAAGCAGCACAATCCTCATAATTGTTCCATTGTGGCTGCCACTGGATCAACCTATCCTCTTTTTCACTACCCGTCCACTTTGCCAAGCTTGATGTTCTTCTGACAATATGTCCGAAATATGTAAGATGAAGTCTTGCCATCTTTGCCTCTAAGGAGATCTCTGGCCTTACTTCATTCAAGAAAGATTGGTTTGTCCTTTTGGCCATCTATGGTATATTAAATATTCTTTTCTGCACCACAATTCATATACATCAATTCTTCTTCAGTTTTCCTTATTCAGTGACCACCTTTTGCATGTATATGAAGAATTTGAAAATAATCATGAGCTGATCCAGATACCTTGGTCCTCAAAGGATATCCTTGTTTTTCATACTCTAAGTTTAGCGTTCTTTTGCAGCAGAATTACTTAATACAATCCATCTTTTGATCTCTTAACTGCTGTTTCCAAGAACTATGATTGTGAATCCAAGAAAGACAAAATCTTTGACATTGTCATTCTTTTTCTCGTGATGTTACCTATTGATCCAGTTGTGAGGATTTTGATCTTGCTTGCATTGAGTTGTAATCCATACTAAAGACTACAGTCCTTGACCTTTATCAGCAAGTGCTTCAGGTCCTCCTCATTTTCAACAAGTTAAGTTTTGTCATCTGCATATTGCAAGTTGTTAATAAGCCTTCCTTCAAATTTGATACCATATTCTTCTAAATAAAGTACAATTTTTTCTGATTATGTGTTCTGCATGTAGATTGGTTAAGTATGGTGAAACAATACAACCCTAACACATACCTTTAAAGAATAGGGTGATATAATTTTCTTTTGCTTATATCATCACAATAAGCACAAGACTAAAATGTACGAAGGAAACTTGTAGGGATTGTAAAAATAAGTGACCCGCGTGTGAGGTCAAAAGCAGAGAATGTATCTGAACTCTCGATACCCTCCTCCTCAGAGATTAGTACAATGCCCCCCTTGGTGAGTTACTATAAAGTTTGGGGTTGACGAATATATTTTTTTGGTTTTACTTTTAACTAATTCCTTTGGTTGTAATCTCATTCTATGTTTCAGTGCTGAAATATGAGTTTGTGCATTTACCTCATCAAAGATACTCAAATGTCCAAACTAGCTTTCGTGTCCTTCTCTCCATGGAAAATCTAGATTGCTGAAACTCGCAGCTGGCCGTGACTATTGGAGATCAGAGATGACTTGGTTAAGCCACTTAACTTAATTGTGTTGAGAGAGCATTGAGCTTAGAGAGGTACAAAGACCACGTGTCTGTAACCCTACCTTGCAGAAAGGGTCCGAGATACAAGTTTTTGTTTTTTTTTTTAATGTGGCAGCCACAGTCCTCAGACAAGCACGTGAGTACAGAGTGAAAAAGCTTCCCTGCCAGGACAAAGCACTTTGTGTTACTCTGCTTAGCTTCCACTCATTGAAGTTCTAGGCTAGGTATGACTTGGTTGGGAGATGTAATCAAGTTGTTTACCAGAACAATCATAATTCAGCATGGTTATTGTTTTTAAACTCACTGTCATTGAGTCAGTTTTGCCTCAGGACGATCATATAGAACGTCCCCTGTAGTTTTCGGAGACTGTAACTGTGTACAGGAGTAGAAAGTCCTGTCTTTCTCCTGTGGAGCACCTGGTGGTTTCAAACCACAGACCTCGTGGGTTGCAGCCCAACACTTAACCCCCATTCCACTGGGGCTCTGGGCCATCAAGTCCACTCTAATTAGTCTGTTATGTACACGGAAGCTTCAAACGGTTTGCAAAAGTGGAATGAGAAGATGGTGGAATTTTTCCATTTTTGAAGCAGCCTTGTATAATAAAATGAAAAATTGCCTATTTCTATGCCGTCTTAAATGACTGCTTTCTTGGATCTCATTGTTGGAGCCACTGTGTGAGTCCATCTCATTGAAGGTCTTCCTCTTTTTCACTGATCCTCTAATTAACCAAGAATTAACCTTCTCCAGGGTCTGCTTCCTCCTGATACTTCATACATGTCTGAAGTATGTGAGACAAAATCTTGTCATCCTGACTTCTTAGGAGCAATCTGGCTACATATTTCAAGGCAGAATTTTTAGTTCTTCTGGAACTCCATGGGATAGTGAACATACCTCACCAACACCATAATTCAAACGTATCAATTCTTTTTTGGTAGTCCTTAAATATCCTACCTTTTAGCTAAAGATAAGCGTATTATACTCCCTCCAATAGTGCAATTCAGCAAATGTTGTGCTTGATGAAGGATCTCTAACCATCTCGCAGACTCAATATAAGTGAATTTATTATTGGAGGCTACATTCCTTTGGAAATTAAATTTTCACCTGGAGAAATTAATTTCTTCAAAGATGGTTTTGTTACTCTCCTGGCTGTCCTTGATGTATTCAGTATTCTTCATGTAGCACCATAATTCAAATGCACCAGTTCTTCATGGGTTTTCTTTTTCATGGTCTAGCTTTTATAAGGAAGAAAGACAGGCTTTGCACTCTTGTAAACTGTTACTAGACCTGGGAAACCCCCACAGGGGCCCAGTGGCAGTGAGAGAGTGAGAGCTTTCATATACATATGAAGTGTATAAGGCGTCAGTCACACCTTAACTTTCAAAGTGACATCTTGAGATGCAAAAGTTAGAAACGTATTTAGATTTCTAAAATCTTGAGATTGTACCTAAGTGTTTATCTTTTCTCCTTGTCCTTTTTTCTATGTTACCATAGTTCTCATTTGCTCTGTCTCTCTCTGCAGCCTTTTTTGTAAGCTTGAAGAATCCATATTCATTAAGATTTGTACTTGTAAACAAACTTTCTTTTTCATCATTGCAAGATTTAGGTATATATCTCCAAGATTTAGTATATTTCCAATGTCCAAAATTTGTCTCACTTAATTTTTGCAATGAATGTCATGTTTATGTGAGATTTTAAAAACTAATTATGTAAACATTATGTTTACATAATTATGTAAACTAATTATGTCACATTATGTAAACATTCTAAAAAAGATGAATGAAGACTTTATAGTAAGTAATAGAAAGTCAACTAAATTAAAGCATGCTACTGTTGACTTCCCAACTATATGAGATTGCTGTGTGTCTTACAATAAATTGACATTTTGAATTTCTGAGTGATTATGCCTTAGTAATTAAAGCCATAAGGTAACTTAGTCAGCCTGACTCAGTGGGAGCTAACAACAACATACTCATTTTCTCATGATTAATAGGCATGCTACATTTATTGGGCTACAGAGTACAGGACTCCTGATTTTAAATATTTTTACAGTTTTGTGGACATATAATTCACATTTCATACAATATTAAGAAGAGTTGTGCATTCATCACCAAAATCAATTTTAGAATATTTTATTCTCTTGTATTCTTTATTATTAGCTTCTCATTTTCCACCAACCTCCCCTGCCATAATCCCCCCAAAACTATCAATCCAGTTACTGCCTCTATAGATTTACCTATCCTAGGTTTCATGTAAAGAAAAATATATAAAAACAAAATATCCCAACAAAAATAACAAAATACTGAAATCTTAATTGAAAAGGGACTCTTTTCAATTGAAAAGGTGTTTTCATGATCTAGACTGCAATAAAAAGTTTAAAGAATTATAGTGTCCAGCAGGTATCTAAGCCATCCTACTTGTGTGCTGAGAGGTTGTGGACAGCCTTGGATGGCCTTGCAGGGCTTAATCATCAGATCTTGGTTGGTCTGAGAGTCCTTGGAGCCTGACCCTATGGCTCCTAGGGTCAGTCTGTCGAAATAACTGCCCTCTGCAAACACTGCTTCTGGAAATAATGCAACCCCAAATCATGACATGTGAAAGTTCATTCTAGAAATGGGTATTTTCTTCATGTTTTTAACATACATGTTTTCAATGCTTATTATACAGTTAGTCTTGTGTTAGATGGTAGTAACATGAAGATGGTATATTTAGTTTTTCCAAAGAGCTTCCAGTCTAGGAAGTGGCTTCAAACTAAACACTATATTCAGAGTCATTTCAGAAGCAAATAAACAAAAACCTTACCATGTTTTCAGGCTTTATTTTCCGGTGATTTTAGTTCATTTGAACTGGCATGTGCCCTAGACATCTATACTTAAGCATACACAACTCAGTGTTGAAATGAACCCTATAAACCATGTCAGGAAATAGAATAATGGCAGCACCTGAGATTCGCCCTTGTATCCTGTCTCCAGTACCATTATTCCCTCCCTTAAAGGGAGGGATTTTTTCTTTATGCTTTACCACCAGCAAAGGCATTTCCAATCCTAGTTTAATTTTGCCAGCTTCTGAACTGTATATAAACCCAAACCATCTATTAATATGTATTCTTTGGGCCATTTTTTGTACTGTGTAAAATTCATCAAATGGTGGCATATATCTCTCATTTGCTCATTTTCATTACTGTATACATTATATGAATGCACCAGAATCCATGGATCCATTTTCTTTTTCATGAGCATGGGGATTCACTCTCATCTTTAGCTGTTGACCAATACTTCTCTCAAGCACATGTATATATTGAGGAAATTCCAGGATGTTTGCAAGGGAAAAAATTGAATTAATGATCAGAAAATTTTAAGTATAAACTTCATTTTTCAACATAAGCTTCATCAAGGCCAAGCAGATTTTAATAAGCAATGTTATAGCCACATATTTCATCCCTAATTTTTTTTTTATTTAAGATTTTTAAAACTGAAGATCTTGGGAATTTAATCATGCCAATGTCTTTTTTACATTATTAACTGAAGAAAAATGGAGCCTGTTAGGTCAGCAATGTTAACTAATTAGTTTTGGTATAATGGCTATATATTCCTTCCATCTTCTTTGGACACTTCTCTGTTGTTCAGCAAGGAGTCCTGATGATACAGGGGTCATTCACTGGACTGCTAGCTGAACGGTGAATGGTTCCAAACCAAAGGAAGACTGGACTTTTTCTTCCTGTAAAACTTTACAGTCTCAGAAACCCACAGGGACAGTCCAAACTTGCCCTATAGAGTCCCTGTGAGTCAGAATAGACAATGGCCCTGAGTCTGGTTTTTTGGTTTCTCTTGTTCAATATTCAGTCTTGAAATTTGAGATAAAAAGAATACAGTAGGGAGGAGGAAGGTTATGTCAGGAATATTAAAAAGAAGTTATGGTGAGTTTGGAAGCCTTAACTAACTTTAGGAATTGTGGGAAGATGGCAGGAGGTAAGATAGGAAAGTGGTTTGTGAATATACCATTTGCTGAAGAGTGTGGCCTTTTATCTAAAGATAGTGAAGCATACAGAAGACATCAGATTGACTTTTAAAAACTTACTCTGATAGTCCCTTCTGTGGACTATGAGGGGCAGAGGACAGAAATGGGTAATCTAATATGGGTGAGAAATTTAAAAAATAGAGTTGGAGAGTTTTAATACAACGGTACTGTTGTACCTGAGTCAACAGTTTTGCCAATTTTCAAAATGTGGTGTAAGTGGGAAGAGAAGCAGGAGACTTGGTTTTTGCTTAGGTGACAATAAGGTCGTGCTCATGCTGAATTGGGGGATTTGGAAAAAGGAGAGTTTGAGGTCAGGACATCAGTATTGAAGACAAATTTACTTTTAAATGTGTTGCAATCTGGGGGTATGTATAAGTAGAGTGTGTTGTAAGTAGTTTTAACTCAAGAGCTGGAAATGTACTCAGTGTTTTAAGTCCACAGCATACGCACGGCGGTTAAATCCAGGCATCTCGATGCCTCTACCCAGAGCAAGTCTCAGGGGGTGGGGGGAAAGCAGAGTGAAAGGGGGCAGTCAAAGAAGTAAAAGGCGGGCTGAGCCCCGGTGGCGTAGTGGTTGTGTGCGGGACTGCGGCCAACTGGGATGGAGGTTCGATTCCAGCTCCACAGAGCAAAGGCTGGGCCTCCTACTCCCACCACCTGAAGGCAGTGATGCCCAACCCCCCCCCCCCAAAAAAAAAAAAAAAAAGAAGTAAAAGGCATACCAGAGGAAATTAGATCATGGCTGTGAAAGGAAAAAGGATTTGCAAGAAGAGAACAGTGATGTGTGTCATATGCCCTCAGAAGAGCGACCAGTGAATTTAGCCGAGAAGAGACATTTCAGGCAGTGGAATACAGGGCAACAGAAGTGATGCTGTAGGGTCCGAAGAGCAAATAATGGGGGAAGAAGATGAAGCAACTCATGAGGACCATTCTTTAATGCAGCAGTCAATAAGAGATTGAAGTGCATTTGTTAGAGGAATAAATAGGGAAGATTTTCATGGATTATTGTGTTAGGGTTCTCTAGAGAAACAGAACCAGGTCACTTACATATTTTCATAAGTGACCTCCAACCTGCTTAATTCCAGATGGCAAGACTAGCACAATATGCCTAACTATCACAGAGTACCCATTGCGAACCCTGTGCACAATTGTATAGCTACATATAATTTCCAGACATTCATGAAATCACATAACCAACATACATATAACTGAAAACACACTGAATCTAATTGTATCTGGTATATCATATATGAACAAAGGAAAGCTATCCAGTAAGTGTGTGTGTGTGTGTGTGTGTGTATATATATATATATATAGCTCCTATAAAGAAGAATAACTGACAGTCACAAACCTCACTTTTGCAATTGATCATGTGGTTTTAATTGATAGTTAGAACTACCTTATTCTACTACCCACTGTGTATTACTTTTGCCCTTGGCCAGCACCTCAGCTGGTTGTGGTTGTTTGCCAGGTGGAGTGACCCAGAACTTCATTCCTGAGAGATCTGGATCATAAGACATTCTGTCAGAATTGGGTTGCTGTAGCTTGACATTTACTTTAATCACAGAATATGGTAATGCTAACAGATGACTGAGGGCAGTGGTTCTCAGATTATGGGTTGCAACCCCTTTGGGGGGGTCCAATGACCCTTTCACAGGGGCTGCTCAATTCATAACAGTAGAAAAATTACAGTATGAAGTAGCAATGAAAATAATTTATAGTTGAGGGGTCACTACAACATGTATTAAAGGGTTGGAGCATTAAGAATATTGAGAAGTACTGGCCTAGAGGATCTCCTGGATTCCAGACATATTTTTCTTTACCTCTATTATGTCTTGCCAGTCTAATTTTTCCTTGGTAATCAGGATCAGTCATACCACTCAGTACAGTGACAGCCTTCCTGACCTGTTGATCCAAAGGCATGAGGCGCTCAAAGTGGCCAGGATACATTCTCAGCTGCTAGTTCAGGGGAATCAGTGCTGTGCTTCCAGGTGGGAGAGTTTCTTCTTTCAGAACTAACACCTCCAGGGCTGAGGAGCATAGGGTTGCTGGTACAGGAAGCAAAAATGCTGCCAGTGGATCCCACTCCGAGTTCCACGCTTTGGCTCCTCAACTCATGAATCCCGGCTATTGGAGACACAGCACCACATATTGGCTGCTGCTTTAGAGCATATGCAACCTCCCCAGCCACCTAACTGTCACCATAATGGTGTCTTTAGGAGCTCATTCCATTGCTGCTTCAAAATGATGAGGAACATGATATGAACGGTGAATTCCATGAACGTGGGCTCATTGCTGCACTTCATTTGCTGTGAAGGGAATTCGTTGGTCTGAAGCAATGGTATATGGGATGCCATGCTGCTGGAGAAAACATTCTGTAAGTCCACAACTGGTAGTTTTGGCAGAACAATTGCATGAAGAGAAGACAGATTCATATCCAGAGTGGGTGTCCATCCCAGTAAGAACACAATGCTGGCCCCTCCATGATAGAAGTGATCCTATGTAATCAAACAGGTTGCTGGTTGGTCTCCCCAAGGAAAAGTCTTATATCTTAGACTCAATATTGGCTTCTACTGATGGCAGATGGGGCACTCAGCAGTGGCAGTAGCTAAGTCACCCTTAGTGAGTGGAAGCCCATGTTGCTGCACCCATGCATAACCTCCATCCCTGCCACCATGTCACTTTGTTCATGTACCCATTGGACAATGACAGGAGTGGCAGAGGAAAGAGGTGGCATAGTATTCACAGTGCATGTCATCTTATTCACCTGATGATGATAGTTAAAGTCCTCCTCTTCAGAAGTAACTCTTTGGGGAGCATTCACATGAGACATGAGTATCTTTCTTGGCCCATTCAGAGAGGTCTTTCCATGTATCTCTTTCCCATACCTTCTCATCACCAGTTTTCCAATCATGTTCCTTCTAACTCCCAGCCCATCCAGCTAATTCATTAACCACAGCCCATGAATCAGTATACAATCCCACATTTGTCCATTTCTCCCGTCAGGCAAACTGAATGACCAGGTACACTGCTTGAAGTTCTGCCCATTGGGAGGATTTCCCTTCAACACTGTCTATTAGAGAGACCCCACAAAGGGGCTGTAGTCCTGCTGCTGTCAACTTATGAGTGGCACCCATATATCATGCAAAGACTCAGTGAACCAAGCATGAATTTTCTGTTTCTTAATCAATTTATCATAAGGAACTCTCCAGGAGGACATAGGTGCAGGCAGGGAGAAGGAGGGTAATGTGACTGGAGTGGGGACTGTGGGCATTTAGGCCACTTCTTCATGCAGCTTACTTGTACCTTCAGGTCCTGTTCTAGCCCGGTCTCATATTTACCACTTCCATTTAATGATGGCGTGTGTTGCTGTGTACATCCAACTTTATGACTCTGTGGGTCAGATAATACCCAGTCCAATAATAAACACAAAATGCAAAATAAAACAAAAACAACAAAAAAAGAAAATCCTATAAATAGTTTCAGATCTGCTTGTTGACCTTTATGCGTGTTTGTGGGTCGAGTTTGATGATGTGCCATGGAGGAAGCATACCAGCCTGTGTGATCAAGAGGTGTCCGTGGGATCAGGCGTCAGCTATCAAGGATCCAGAACAAAAAAATCATAGCAATGGGAATAAGAGAAGGGAAGTGTGGAGACCTAAAGCCCATATTTAGACATTTTGACACATCCATTCACAAAAAGGTCACAATGAGAGTTGAGCAAGTCGTAGTGCATCGACGAAACATACAACTTTCCTCTAGTTCTTTAATTCTTTCTCCTTGCTCCTCCACTATCATGACCCCAAATCTACCTTACAAATCCAGCTGGACCAGAGCATGTATACAGGCACTGATAAAGCCTGGAAACACAGGGAATCCAGGACAGATAAACCCCTCAGGACCAATAATGACAGTGGCAAAATCAGGAGCACAGGGAGAAGTTGGAGGCGAAAGGGGAGAACATATTTCAATGATCAACATATAACAGCCCCCCCAAGGGGGACAAACAACATAAAGGAGAGTGAAGACAGACAGTGGTCAGTGTAACACATGAAAAAAATAATTTATAACTTATCATGGGTTCATGAGGGAGGGCGAGGGGGGCGGAAATGAGGAGCTGATACCAAGGATTCAAGTAGAAAAAATATTTTGAAAATGATGATGGCAACATATGTACAGATTTGCTTGATACAATGGATAGATAAATGGATTGTGATAAGAGCTATAAAAACCCCTAATGAAATTATAATAAAACAAACACTAGTTCATGAGAAGCAGTTCAGGCCTCAGAGTGACTTGGTGGCCCATGGTGAGATATTCAGTCTTCACTTAGGCCCAATAACAGGCCAGCAGCTATTTTTCCGAAGGGGAATAGTTCTCTGCAGAGGATGACAGGACTTTACTCCAAAATCCCAATGGTCTATGCTGTGGTTCACCAATAGGGGTCTGCCAAAGACTCCACACTGCATCTTTATCAACAACTGACACCTCCAGCACCATTGGGTCAGCTGGATCATATGGTCCCAGTGACACAGCAGCTTTCACAGCAGCCTGAACCTGTTGCAGAGCCTTTTCTTCTTCTGGGCCCCACTCAAAATCGGAGGCCTTTTGTGTCACTTGATAAATAGGCCATATCCCTCCCAAATGAGGGATATGTTGCCTCCAAAATCCGAAGAGGCCCACTAGGTGTTGTGCCTCCTGCTAAGTTGTTGTTGTTGGGGAGGGAGGGTTGAGGAGTGTGGGGAGGAGGAAGATGCAATAGCTTATCCTTTACTTTAGTAGGAATATCTCAATGTGCCTCAAACCACAGGACCTCTATAAATTTTACTGAGGTACAGGGTCCCACCCTATTGCACACAGATCCTGTACCAATGAATCTAAAATCTTGGATACATCTTCCTTTGTGGGTCAGCATAATGTCATCAATATAAAGGACTAGTGTGACATTTTTCAGAAGAGGCAGGTGATCATGGAAGGTCACTTCCTTAACTAAATTATGGCACAGGGTAGAAAAGTTGATGTAAAATTTAAGAGTTGTGAAAGTGTATCGTTGTCCCTGCCAGCTAAAGGCAAACTGCTTCTGGTTGTCCTTTGAGACTGTACTAAAAAGGCATTGGCAAGATCAATAGCTGCCTACCCAGTACTAGTTTAAGTATTAATTCGCTCACGCAATTGAATCACATCTGCTTAAGTTGACAATAATCCATTGTCATTCCCATGTTATCTCTAAGATCCATCTGTTTTTCTTACAGGCCAAATAGATGAGTTAAACAGGGACGGGGTAGAAATGACCACCCCTGCATCCTTCAAGTCTCTGATTGTGCCACTAATCTGTGCAGTCCCTCCAGGAATGCAGTACTGCTTATGTTTTACTATTTGCCTAGACAATGGAAATTCTAATGGTGTCCACTTGACCGTTCCTACCATAATAGTCCTTATTCCACATTTCAGGGATGCATTATGGGGGTTCTGTCAGTTACTAAGAATGTTTATTTCAATGATGCTTTCTGGTACTGGGGAAATAAAGACAGGATGGGCTTGGGGGCTCATTGGACCCATGGTGAGGTGTACCTGTGCTAAAATACCTTTGATAACTTGACCTCCCTATGCCCCCACTCTGACTGGTGGGTCTTTAAGACATTTTGGGTCTCCTAGAATTATTGTCAATTCAGAGCCAGTGTCCAGTAATCCCTGAAAAGTTTGATTATTTCCTTTTCCCCAATCAACAGTCATTCTTGTGATAGACTGCAGGTCCCTTTGGGGGATGCTAGAAGAAAGACTAACAGTATAAATCTTTGGTGATGTGGCAGGGTCATTCTTCAAAGGGAACCGACCTCCCTCTCATTCAAGAGGTTGTGGGTCTATAAACTGGCTCACATCTGGGAATTCATTGAGCAGATGTGACTCTCTATTCTGCTATTTACTTGACCTAGCATTCTTCCTTCTGTATTGATCACATAAATATTTAGTAGGTTTCCTATGTATTTCACTCCTAGGGACACTGTGGCTAAGTAGCCAATGCCATAAATCCACATGAGACAGGTTGTTTTGATTACAGCAGAAAGCCTGTTGTCCATTGTGATAACCTCGTCCACCCTGTCTCTGTTGACCCACCATGAGGCCCAATCAACCCCACTGTAGGCAATTACTGGAGGGCTCTGCTGTATTTCTTGGTATACATAAAATTGCCATCACAGGAGTCTTCAGAGATGCTGGGGCCCACTTTACAGACTTGTTCCACCTTATGGTTGTGGTGAAAGGTGTGTCCTGGGGACCCTCCTTTTTTGGGATCTGTGGGATTATTCTGATAGATCCATCAAACATACTAATTTTCCTAAACTTTTGAATGCTGCTTTCTAGAGTGTACCAAGGTAGGTCAAGTACCTTGGTATAATATAGGTCATCTGGCAGTCTATGCTTTAGTCAACCAACAGAATACGCAATTAAATCCTCTCTTATCCTCTCTTGCTGAAACATTGAAAGAAGAATTTGAGATGAGCAGGCCTTACTGAGCCATTTTTCTCTTTGCTCTGCAATCAAACTGCGACCTGATTAATCCCAAATGTTCCTGTTGGCAGATGGGTACAATAAACCTAAATAAATTTTTCACACTGTTTTGGGTGTAGTTTAGACCAAAGTCAGGCAGGGTTTAGTCAGATCCTGGGACCAGAGGACTAGTTCCATTCCTTGCCTCTGCTGGAGATGAGCTCATATGACCTGCTTCTCAGGGGCCTCAGTTCGTACACAGGGGGATGGCATTGCAGAGCATCGAGTTTATAATTACTCAGAGATAAATCCCATCAGTATCTTTCCCCACCTTCTTACCAGATCTCCACAGGGAAAGGTCTCTCCAGGTCATTTGTTGAGAGTTAAATGCTGCAATTAAATTTCACCCAAGTGTAATGATATGTTCTCTGCCTTTGGAATGTGTTTTTTTTTAATGCACCTAGAACCTAGGGCCTCTGACAAGATAATTCTGGTGGTCATTTGCCTCCTGCTAATCTTAATCAGCCAGGCTTTCCCCCAGGCCACTCCTGAAACTTGTTCTCTTTCTCCTCTCAGCTGTAGCATATAATTCCTTATATCCATTGTAAGTAAGAGTAACCAGATAACCATCAGAGTATGGTCCCATTCATATCCTCTCCTATGGTCAGAACTCAGCCTCATCTCTTCGATTTGTTTTCAGAAAATGTTCTCCAAAATGGGAAAGTCTGATAAAATCTAGAATCATTATATATCACATAAGGATTATGGCTGGAAGAGCTATACCCCCTGATTATAAACTTGAATCACCACCTGGCTCTTCAAGCCATTAATCCATCCAAACTAGAAATGAGAGATTATTCTCTTGCTCTCAGTCTCTCTTCGGAAATAAGCATGATGTTAGATTTTTATTGCTGAATTACCCCCTCTTCACCCCTTTATCTTCAGCTATTATTTCTTCTTCCACCCACTTGTTAATTACTTTTACACAAGCTTTTCTGTCTTGGGACAGGACATCAGGTTCAGCTGCTCTGACAGTCCCGATTGATGGTAGCATGACCACTAGCAAGTGCTCCCCCTGCAGACCATTCAAGTTCATGTTGTGCAGGGTTACATAGATACCAGACTATTGGACTATATCAACCACCGGGCAATATGACACCATTCATGCTCAACCCCAGTTTTGGCAGATGATCAGAGAGTGCATTCCATTGCATTAGGCCCTCGAGAATTATGCATACAGATTCAGGGGTATAGTTACAAGATCATCCCTGGGGGCATCTAGTCCTGGAACCACAGCATCTGGCAGAAAGATAAAACACCCCAATTTCAGGTGATGTGGGGAAGAATTGTACAGTGGTGCCAGCATCTTTCCCAGCCCATCTTCCTCAGACCCTGCAGAAGGAATCTATCCCCTGGTGATGCTTTGTCTCCCTGGTGTTGGTTTAGTGACGTGAAGTGACTTGGTAGCACTCTTCTATCTATCATCTCTGCAACTCCCACAAGTGGCTGGGAGAGAGTGTGTGAAAGAGGCTGTAGGAAACTCGAATAGAGGCAACTGGTCTATTTGCCATGCCACTGCGTTGAAAGTGAGAAATGCAGAAGCAGGAACAGAGAACTCCACAGCCCGTAAGAACCAAGAATCAGGAGGGAAGCACAGCCAATATTCCTGCACGGAGAGGCTTCGGAGGCGCAGTGCTGAGGTTTTGAGGCTGAGCGGTGAGCTTTCCACGGCAGAGAAAGTGTAAGTCAAAGTGCCTTTGGGCCCAGAGAAAGACAGGGCTTTGCTAGCTTGTAAGCATCTCGTCCCAGAAAAGCAAAGGGGCAACTCTCCTCTGGGGGGTCGCGACGGGTTGGCATTGACTTGTGACAGTGAATTTGGTTTTTGGTTTGGGGGAGAAGGCTGAGTTGAGCATTGATGCCCGTGGGTGTTTATAAAGACTAAAGGAGCTTTGTAACCTTTGCCTGAGCAGGTAAGGCTCAAAGAAAAAAAAAAAACACGACAGCAAACATGACTGAGAAGAAACACTACAGTCAAAAGAACTGTATCTGTTACGTTTGTAACCTGCCAGCTTCCCTAAAAGATCTGTGTATTCTTTAATAATGTCCGTGAGTTCCAGTTAGGCATTGGCCACCATTTATCAAACGCATCAGAGAAAGTAGGGTGTCCTGGGAGGGGCAGTTGGTGTTAGAATAAAGTAAAGAAGGATAGCAGGTGGAGGCATGTCTGGCGGCCGCCTCACAGGAATAATCTTTGTTTGGATAAAGGAGTTTGAGTCTCCTTCTTCCTCATGTCGCTGGAGGACATTAGATGTGACTCCCCTGCCATTTCGTCAGACATGTTATTCGGTGAGACCAGTCCCTGGAAAAGAACCACCCGCTTGATAAAGTAGAGGTTGCTGAAAAAGAGAAAGGCCCTCCAAGAGATGGACTGACAAAATGACTGCAAGCACGGGCTCGAATATTCGTGAGGGTGGCACAGGAGAGGAGAGTGCTTGCTTCCTTCAGCTGCACGCACGCAGGGTGAGTATGAATCCGAGGAGGCTCAGTGGCTTTTAACAGAAAGCACAGCCCTACCTCCTCAGCAGTAGCTTGAGTTGGGTAGTGATAAAAGGGAAGGGGAAGATCAGTTCTAACTCCTAGCAGCCCTGTGGGCAGCAGAAAGAAATGCGGCCTGGCCCTGCGCCATGCTATGTTGGAACCTGCCTCTTGCCGCAGTCGCTGTGTCAACCCATCTTGAGTGCCTTCCGTGTCCACTGTCCTTCTGCTTTAGCAAGCATGGTCTCCTTTTCCAGGAATCCCTCTCTACTGATAACATTTCCAAAATAAGGGAGAGGAAGCCTCATCATCATTATTCTACGGAGTATTCTGCATGTTTCTCTTCCAAGATTGTTTTGTAGGCCCTTTTTCAGTCTTGGATGCGTCAGTATTTTTGCCAGTTCCATAATTCATATGCATTGATTCTTCTTCAGTCTTCTTTATTCAATGTCCAAGTCTCACAAGCATGTGAAACAAATGTAAACACCAAGGCTTAGGTCAGGTGTGCGTCAGTCTTCAAATTACTTAAAAAACTCTGCTGAATACTGTTCGCCTGGGATGATCCTGCTGAGATTTGAAAGACCAGTGAGACAGCTTCCAGTGTCAGAGCAGCACACAAGCCACCACCGTACGACAAACCGACAGACCAGTGGTGGGATACCCAGGAACTCATACATGATTGTACACACGTCGATTGTCAGCCCACTAAATATAAAGTTACACAAAGCTGGACGTTGTGGCTCACATGCTCACATTATATGAAGCCATAACTATTGGAGTGGAATCTAATGGAGATTGAGAGACTTTTAGTTCCATAATGTGCCTTTAAATTATATTAACCACTTTCTCTCGGTCTAATACCTATGTAGGAAGCAAATCCTTTTTTTGAATATAATATTCACAAATCGTAATTTGCAAAGTGATTTTCTCCTAATCTTTTTTAGGCAACGTATTCTTATGTAAAGTTTGTGTATTTGTGCCTCAGAATTCATCAGTCAAAGACCACCTGTAGTTGAGCAATTTGAGTGTAATAGTCATTCCAGCTTGAGACAATGCATTTCTAAGAAACCATGGGGTGTCTCAGTCAGACGTTGTTAGAACTTACTATAGCACAAGGGCTTCGGTTGGTAAATTTGGAGACACTCTTAAATAAGAGGGGACTTACTCTGTACTTGGTTCTCATAGAAGCCTAAGGCAATTCTATCTAATTAAATCTTACCTATAGGGAGAAAGACTAAATCATAAATAAAGCTATAATTAGAAAAGAAGCAGTAATCATGCACTTATTAAGAAAAGGAAGTATTTGCTGTTTTTTGGACTGAATGATGAAGTTGATTTTCTCTCACTTTTATCATAGTCTCAGAGGATCCGCGTTTGATACAAATATTCTGAGGTTGTTTTTGTCCCACAGTAAAGCAGAACAGCGGAACAGCCTGGATGAGAGATCTGCTAGCAAAACATTGTGTCCCTTATTTCCGAGGAGGGGGGGCGTGAACAGAAAACAGAAGACCCTGTATAGATGCAGGTGGAAAGTGAATAGTGGTGTGGCATTTCAAGAACAACTGAGAAGAGAAAATAGATAGCACTGGCCGTCAGGTGTCGTAAGCCAGAGACCGAATGATAAGAGTTAAGTGCCTAGTGATGCTGCCTTCCCCAGGATGGGGAGGAAGGGGTCTGTGAGAGGTTGTCAGAAATGTAAGAAATCTTTAACAAGATGTAAGGAATCCCTAGAGCAGCATGGATTTTACTATGCTATACTTCTAACCAGTTTTGTAACAATCTTGCTACTATTTAACAGGTAATAATTTATTAATTGACTTAACAGCAAGAGCTCTTACTGCCCAGGAAAGTAAAATTATCAGGGAAAATCGCTATGAGAAGTTTGTTTGATCTGGGTGGAAACACACAAGGGAAGTTAGCTTTGGCATCTTAGTAGTTATAGTGTTCCTGGTTGGATGAATCTAGTCTTACTGTATTGATTTACAAGCCCTTTCTACAGAAATACAAAAGATTAGACTCCAAACCAAGTCCTGAAACACTGGGTGCAGGATGACAAAGTAATCATTATTCAGGGCCTAGCATAGGAGTTGGTGTATAAAAAGTACTCGGTGCGTATTAAGAGGGAGAGTGGAGGCTTAACAGAAGAGTCTCTGATCTATTATTTATGTCTGCTATGGGTGCTGGCGGGGTAGGGGGCTTAGGGGAGATTGTGGTGAGAAGTGAGGTACTCTAGCAGGCATTTGCTGGTCATGGTTTCGAGTTTTGTATCTGATAGAATTAGTCTACACGTTTTTAACAGAAATATTATGATGGTAGAAAGGAATTAAAATGTATCTGTACCTATGAGCAAACACATTAGAAACGGGATTTTCTATATTACTTTTCATTCTGAATCCACCATGCAATGCAGGTAGGTTCACAAGACAGTTCTGATTGCTGCATCAGCTCTGTAGAGACAGGCTTGATCAAGGAAATGTGACATGTTCGGTATGCTTTTGTTCTGTCTCTTCAGCATTGTCTTTTTCACATGGATTGGGAAAGACATTCCCCTTATTATCTGTGTCCTTTAAAAACTGCTTTATCTTGCCTATTTTTTCTCTTCATCTTATATTTTGCATCAGAATATAAAATTCAATTTTTATCATAGTTAAAAGATAGCAAGAGCTATTTGGTCTGAGTTACTTTTGCTACTAAGGAAGAAATCATAATTACTTTCTCCCCTATACATCTATATATATGGTTCATAGTTCTATTTTATTGAACTGATACATTACTTTAACGTTGCATAGCATTTTACCAATGACCACATGGGGAAATGGGGTTATGATAAATCCAGAGATGAAAAATCTTTGATGATGATGCTTGGGCTAGATTTCAGATTTTTGGTATAGAAACAGCATTAATGCTTCTGATAAGTAGTTCTCTACTTATCTTGAACAGTGGATTAATTATACTTTCAAATAGAAGACATTGCTCTTCTCTTTAGTCCTCCCTGTATGATCTGTTATTGAATTATTCATCTGCCTTTGGGAGTCTCTAAAGTTCACCATTAATCAGAATTTCAGGTCGCTAAATACAGCTATAATTATAATATTTAAATATAGGATTTTTTAGAGTTTTTTTTTCTCAGTTTTTACTTTCACTATTTAAAAAATATTCTTAACATTGAAGGCAACATTTATAAAATTATTACATTAAAAATGAGATTTTTATAATGAATTTACTGAAAATGGTTTTTTACCAACAGGTTTTTTTTGACATAATCCACATATTGTAAAATTCTATAGTACAAGAGCGTCAAGGAGAGTTGCATAATTATCACCACAATCAATTTAAGGACACTTTCTTCTTTCTTACATTCATCTTTATTAGCTCTCCATTCCCTCACCCTCACTCCCACACCACCGGCCTCCCTTGCCATCTCCCCTTCAAAAAATGGCTTTTTAAAAAGTTAGACTGCACCTTATGAAAAAGTCAATAGTCAGTAAATTAGATGGTTTCTGAGTTTCGTGAGAGTAAAATTCTATAAACATGTAATTTGAGAGCCTAACACTTTAATTAATATTGAATTGATAAGCCAAGTTACAAACAGTAAAACATTTATGCTGAACTTAAAGGACACACAGAAGTAGCCATGAGGAATGAGTCCATCGTGTAAGTCCTTGGTGCCCTTTCTGAGGAGCCTGGTGACGCAGTGATAGCTAAGCATTTGCGGTTAGTCCTGATGGGCTCAGGGAGAAAGATGTCCCTGTCTGCTTCCAGGAAGGTTCATGGCTTTGGAACCCCGGCGGGGGAGTGAAGGGGGACAGTTCGGCTCTGTCACACAGGAGTGTCCATTGTGCAGGATTTCACCATGAGTTGAAAGAACCCCAGAAGAACATGTTTCTTTTGTTTTAATGTCCTTTTCCATTAGAATAGATAGAGAAAAAGTCATCTGTTTAGCTTTTCTAGTCACATTTACCTCTTTAAGGAAAAGCTATATCTGAGATAAGTTTTTTTGAACTGTTGAAACTTTGATTTTGGGGGGACTTCAGTAACTGAAGAAATGATTCTTTAAGGAAATATAATTTAATGAGCTATGTGATGAGGGGTACTGATTGTTCTTTGAGGAGGACTGAAATCCAAAATTGGGGGGAGAAAAAAAATTTTTCTTCATATGTATATATTATTGGAGATACAACTTTCTAGAAAAAGACACTTAAGCGCTTGGAACTAAGGAGTATTTTAGAGTTCAACTGGTTCAACCACTTCACTTTGCAGATAATGATTTGTTTTTATTTTGTTTTTTGAGCATCACTGTCCTCTGGTGGCCATGGGCGCTACCCAGCGCTGCTCCCGAGAGCTGCCGCTGGATTTGAACCGCCAAGGCCGCGGGCCGCAGTCCCGCACTCAACCACTTACACCACCGGGGCTCAGCCCGCAGATAATGATTTTAAGACCCAAAATGTGAAGAAGTGATTTAGTCAAGGTGTAACTCCTGTAATAAAATAATAGAACCCGGTGTTAAACAAAAAAAAAAAAAATCAAAATAATAGAATCCGAGTCAGTCTCTTGGGTCAGTGGTTTTCACTCTATAATTCACATTATTCTCTCAGAGCCCAGTGAGGTGCTCCTATAAAGAGGAGGGCTGGAAGAATCCCTTCTCAGTGAGCGTCAGTTTAGGACTCCGCTTGGTAAATTTCTGTTGAGGATGACCAGACTAATAAAAGTGATTTTACTTTTTAGGTGAGAGCTACGTGTGTGCGTCCAATGAGCCATTTCGCAAAGTCGATTACACTAAAAATACCAATCCGAACTGGTCTGTGAACATCAAGGGCGGGGTCACCCGGTCCCTGGCTGCCGCTGCCTCTGTGAAAAGCGAAGTGAAAGAAAGTAAAGATTTCATCAAACCCAAACTAGTGACTGTGATTCGGAGTGGCGTGAAGCCTAGAAAAGCTGTGCGGATCCTTCTGAATAAGAAGACTGCGCATTCCTTCGAGCAGGTCCTAACAGATATCACCGAAGCCATTAAACTTGACTCCGGAGTGGTCAAGAGGCTCTGCACGCTGGATGGAAAGCAGGTAGGAGACTGCAGCTGCTTCTCTTCCCCTCTCCAGGTGCCTTGCGGGTCAGGGCCTGGTGATACCAATTCCGTGGTCTGCTGAGAATTATTCTAATGGTTCTGCTTGAAGGTGTGTGTGAGAGAGAGAGAGAAAGAGAGAGAAAGAGAGGGATGAATTGCATTGACCTTTTATCTTTAAAGATATAATCTGCTTATCTTTCTTTTTATCCATCTACTTCAAAAAGAGAAAGCAGAGAAGTACTTCAGATATGTTTATGTGTGTATATACGTGTGTGTATGTGTGTGTTCACTGGAAGAGAAAATGTAAACTTAATAGAATTTCAAAATGAATTCTTAAATTTCAGGGGAGAAAGTGAGTTGAGACATTCTCCATTAAGTGGAGATTCTCTGTATAATAACAGCATCTCTTGACAAGTAAATGAGAACTGGTGGTTCTATTGAATAAGCTTCCGACTGTTAATGGCAAGGTTAAGGATTCAAACCCACTAGGGGCTCCATAGAGGGAAGATTAGGCTATCTGTTGTCATGAAGATCTGTAGCCTCCAAAGCCCTCTCTGACCAATGTAGGTCGCTATGGACTCAGTGTTAGTAGCTTTGGTTCTTACTGGCTGAGCACTCTTTATGAGATAGTGTAAATCATAGGAGTTAAAATGAAAGATATTTAACATTTTATAAGCTTTCTATCTCCACTTTTGTATTATATGGAAATGCATTTAAATGAATATTTTAATAGAAATAGCTATATAAATTTTACAGTGAAAATGGAGGAAATTAATCAGCATTTCCAAAAACAAATCCAAATTGCACAGAAGAATGTTATACACACACACACACACACACACACACACACACCAAGGATGTAAGCATAGCAGTTATACAACTAGTGAGTTTTGCCACAATTGAAGTATCATTTCTAAGAAGAAAAACATTTTTTAAAAATGTACCTGTTTTTCTCATTCCAATAAGGTTATATTATTTATATTTCTACTGCATTAAAATTAGTTTCTAACATTGAATTTGTTGTGTTCCTTCCCTATTACACACTTAAATTTATTTTGAAGTGTTCTACCACAAATAGTGCTGAGGATTTAACAATTTAAAGCATTGTAGCAATATCATCTAGGGAAATACAACCGAAATAGTGTGTAATTTCCTTGAGGTTTGTTTGGAGGTTCTAGCAGGGGAGCGCAGCTACTCGTATTCCCTTGACAGAAGGACGGTCCTCCTCCTATCGGGGAAGGTCGTCCTCTTCAACCGAGCAGGCAGCTTTCGAGAGGGACGCACATGGAGCGGTGAGGGAGGACGGGGACGCCCGCCTAGCCAGCCAGATCAGCCGAATCCACCCTGGCGATCAGTGGAGTGACAGATGTCGCAGCCAGATCGCCCTCACATCGAATTTCCTAAGATTGCATTTTGGTAGCATTTTCAAAGGAATTTTTATTTTTATATTTTTGTGGCATCACAGCTCCTGGAGAGCTGCTGCTGGATTTGAACTGTCAACCCTGTGGGCCGCAGTCCTGCAAACTGCCACTAAGCCACCAGGGCTCAGCCTCAAATGGATTTTTAAATTCCAGTAACTTTGAACCCAAAACAAAGCAGACCCATCACCATTGAGTGAGTCCTGCCTTGCCATGGGGTGGCGAAGACCTTTCTAGTGAATTTGTGGTTAGAAGGCAGACCTGCCAGCTGCAAGGTCTGTGCACAATCGGGTGCTCTTAACTAACTAGTTAACAGCACAGGACACCACCAAATACTTTCAAAATTACTCTTCAAATAAGTAAAAATAAATTAGACTATAGGGGGGAAAGCAGGTTTGCTAAATTAAGCAAATAGCCATCTTGGTAAATAATGGAAGATGGAAAATAAAGGTAAAATGAAAATTAAAAATACATCAAACTTAAAAAAGATAATAAATACAATTGCAATTTTTTTTTTTTTTTGGCATCACTGCTCTCCGGTGGTGGGAGTAGGAGGCCCAGCCCCACTGCTGGAATTGAACCTCTGTCCCAGTGGGCCGCAGTCCCGCGCACAACCACTGCGCCACCGGGGCTCAGCCCTACAATTGCAATTTTAATGACTTAGAGTACTGGGGTTGGTGCACTCCTCACATTTGGAAATCTCCAAATGAATGATGCTGAGGAAAGATTTAAGTGGAATAAAGAAATTCAACATTAGTTAGAAATAGTAATCATTGGTATTTAAATTTATACAAAGATTATCTTCAAAAAGCCTCCAGATGAAAAATATTTATATTTGAAAAAAGTATTAACCAACACACAAGCACCTCAAATGATCAGTAAATTACAGAATAAACTCCCATGGCTCTGTAATACCAAGGACTATTCCACTCCTTGGAACAGTCACCAATGGAAAGTCACGGGCATGGCATTTGCCGAAGGATGGAATGCTGAAGTCACACACACACACACACACACACACACACACACACACAATCCGCTGGCCTGAGAAGTCACAAAGGGACAGAAAAAAAATGACAAATAGCAATGGTGAAGATTGGGAGGACGTGGTGGAGATCACAATCAATATCCTGAAACAAAATGTGTATATATTGTTGAATGGAAAAACAATTTTCTATGTAAATGTTCACCAGATCACTATCACTTCTGAAAGGAAGAGCCCATGAAGAGAAGGACTATTGCCAAGAATTAAAAGATGATTTACCATTAAGATATCTGTTTACATTTGAGATCTCTCTATGGGGGAAAGCATAATACACAAATGCATTTTCCCAGAACAACATTGCAATGTCACTTGACAAAATACAAAACCCATATTTGGTTAAATATTTAGTAGTAAAATAGAAAGTTAGTTGTCTAATTCACTAAGAAAACAGAAAGCCAAAGTACTGGTAATAAAATGAGATGTATTGTAAATATTTTTGTGATCATCATCTGTAAGATATGACGTGATAGCCTCACTTTTAACATTCTTTAATATAGTTTCTTGATTTTTATTAATAGTTCAATGCAGTTTCAGTAATGCTATCAATGAGTTGGTTTGATTTAGGAGGGCGAGGTTTAGAGAGGGGCTTAACAATGTGATTTTAAAAGTTAATCCAGAAAAATGGGCAGGAACATTTTGGAAATAATGATTAATGGACTCTCATGCTACCAGATATTAAATCATCATCTTCATGCCATTCAAAAAATAAATTCCAGGTGCTTTAAATATATAGTTTTAAAAATGGGATAGAACTAAAGGAAAATATATCAATAGTTATGCTTAAAAGGCTTTTTAAGCATAAAAGTAGTGGAGAAACCACAATAGAAAGAAAAGAAAAAGAAAAACATATCTAGATGTCATAAACAAGAGTTCTGTGCTTTTATATTGAGCTGTAGTGACTTCATATGAAAAGAAATGAGTCAAATGGGAAAATGGATGAATTACCCAACAGGTCATTACAAAAGTATAAATAATAACCATAAAAAGTTAGTCTCACTAATAAAAATATGGTCTAAAGCAATGTGATATTTTTAATGTTTGAAGTGATAATTTTAAAAAGTGTTATTTTTGAACATTCAATGAATGAATATTCTCAGTGATAGAAGAATTAATTTCTGAGTTTATAGAAAACAAAATATTAATATATATAACTACACAAATGGTCACACTATTTAGACTGTTAAATTAACTTCTAGGTATTTATTCTAAAGTTACAACCTGAGATGCAATCATAATTATGCATCAGGATTTTTCATCCCACCATAAGATCAAAAGTTTAAAATCCCCAGAGAAAAAATCCAGTTCAATGATATTTCCATACGAAGTCATATTAGCCATTAAAATTTAAAGCTTGGGGTATATATAAAGACATGGGAAAATACTAAGTGGAAAATGTAAGAAACAAATTTTGTGTAATGTGTTTTCAATTTGGGGTTAAAAATGAAAAGTAAAGGGAGAAGAATACTTTTAAAAATTAATCCAGAAGGAAGCAGGATTGTATTTGCCATCAGAAATGAAATATTTTCTGTTCTGGTTTTCAGTCTCTCTCACCTTCACTCAAAATCCAAAGCATAAGCACTGAGAAAGAAAAACAAGACTGTTCTCAGTCAGATTTTAGAAATTAGGGCACATTCTTATGAGTTCATGCTTAAAGTTTTGCTCTGTGGTTGTATTAAAAGTATCATTTTTGCCACCATTTCTGCTTTATGGAACTTGAACATTTTCCATATGGAAAGAAAAGAGGTCTTTTCAAACTTCAAATATGACATTACTTTTGGGAATAAAAGATCACATCTTTAATAGCCTTGATTTAGGTTATTGCATTTCCAGAGTATATAGTATCCTTAAAAGCTAAAGATTTCTTGATGCTATTTTTTAAAACTTCAAGTCTGTTTTTAGTTGGTATGGCTTGTAAACATAAAGAGAATGTTAAACTATGTGAAATAATATGAGAAATTGTTTTAAGATTATTTGAAGACTTTAAATAGGCTGTGTTTACTCTGATGCTTAAATTAATTGCTTTATGGGCAGATAAGACATTGTTTTTGAGCATTTTTCAGAGAAACCTGGTTTTGCTTAAATTAAAAAAATATACATATGAAAAATGAAGCAAGATCAGTTTCGTGAACTAGTCCTGCACACACTTTTAAACGTCCTTGAAAAGATGCCCTGGCTCTACAGTGGATTAAACCTACGGGCGTTGACTGCACGGGCAGCAGTTCACACCCACCGGTCACTGCAGAGGACAAAGATTATGCAGTCTGTCCCATCAAGAGTTTCCATCTCAGATACTCTGCTGAGCTGTTCTACTCATTGCTATGAATGAAATTGACTTAAGTGGGTCTTACATATTACATTATCTTTTTCCTGCATGGTCTGTACCCAGATTTCTTAAATTAGTCTGTTCTTGTCACAATCACATATATTAAAAGATCTTATATCCCTGTAGCAGTTATCAGGTGTCTTGGTCATCTTTTGAAGCCTTCCCATTACTTGTAGTGTACTAGTCATACGCTGCGCTTCTACCGGGAAGGTCAACATTTTGAAACCACTTGCTGCTATCAGGAGGAAAGATGGGGATTTCTACTCCTGCAAGGAATTACAGTCTCAGACACTCAGAGGAGCAGTTCCACCCTGTCCTGTCAGGGCCCTGTGAGTCAGCTCGGACTTGCTGGCAGGAAGTAGAGGAAGTCCCCGCACTGCTGGGCGAGCTTTGGGCTGCTATCTTACAGGGTGTAGACCTATCATTTGCTCTGCAGGAGAAAGATGAGGCTGACTGACTGTACCTATAAAGGCTCACAAAGTGTCAGAAATCTCATGGAGGGTCTCTATGAGTTGGAATTAACTTGATGGCAGTGGGTTTGGGTTTGTTTTTTTTTTAGCTACCTTTTGGTCCCTGAGTGTGCAAATGGTTAACGTACTTGGCTGGTGTCCAACAGAGTGGACACTGAAGTCTGTCTACCCAGAGACCCTTGGAAGAAAGGTCTGTGTTCTTCTCTGACATGTGACCGAAGGTGACCAAGAGGCGCAGTTGGTTCAGTGACGAATGAGTCTGAGTCTGTGGCGTATGCCGAAACTTTCCTGAAGGCAGAACAGATGGGGTGCCACGTGCCTACAGCAAGGCAGCTAAAACAACGTCCTGTAAACTTTTTCTTCCTTCAAAATGTGTGATCACATCTTCCAAGTAGCCCTAGCCTCCCATTTGCAAAGCCCAAGTTGTACCTGAGTGCAAGTAGTCAGTGTATTTTATACCTCTTTTACAAAGTCACTTAAAATAAAATGGTATTTAAAAACATTGTCCATGTTCACTATGAGTGATTTTCTTTTAGTGTACAGAACAGTGGTTTTCACCCAGGTTGCGAAGGGGTGGGCTTTTGGGGGGGATAGATTAGTACTAAAGAACATTTCGCAATGCCCGGAGTCTCTCTCTCTTTTTCCTACTGGCATCTCACGGGAAAGAGCCTTGGTGGATGCTGCTAACAATCTTACAATACATAGCACCCCCCCCACACACCACCACAATATCATTTCTCATGAATTATCTGGCTCAAAATGTCAGTAGTGCTCTGCTTGAGAAATCCTTGTATAAAGCAAGTGAAATTATTTGAAAAAAAAAAGATATCTGTTAGAATATTAACTTTTTTTACTAATTAAGTCTCAAGCTAAGCTTTATTTCTAACTTTAACCATCTTCCTATAGTCTGTTCACTTCCTATATAATTGTGACCAGATTTGCTAGAAGATCATGGTTTATAGTCTCGTTTGTCTCGGTTTTTGGTCTGTTGATTTTCGCTGTGTAACATTGAAGTATCATCAGGTAATACAGCTTCACAGGGGACTAAAGAAAGACATCAATTTATTTGTACTTAAAATAAACTATAAGAAATCATGTTTTAATTTTGCAGGTTTTCAGGCCTATACTGATTAAATGTAATGATGCTGTTATTATTCTCTAAAAACACGCACATACTTCTTGTACTTAGGCTGAATATATGTATAAATGATGAGGAAAAGTGGTTCGAAATAAAGGGCTGTTTATTTGCCTCTTAAGTAGTTTCCTTTTAAATTGGATAATGCTTCACTTGAGTGTTTTCCTTGAAGAACAAAATAAAACCTCCTTGAACATTTAAGTTAGAAGGATTGTATAGAGAAGCAAAATTTGCTTTGATTTTTTTTTTAAAAGTCAAAGAGTGACTTTTTTATAATAAATTGCAGCAGGGAGGAATTCCCCCAAAATTCTTTCTTTTGTTAAGGGATTGAAAAGTCCAAATATAGCTATTGTCCACATGTGTAAAAAATTTTAGCTTTTCCAGAAACAGCGGAGTTTTAACATAAAAGAAACATTTTGTGGAATTTTGGAACAAGTTGATTCTTGTCAGGGGCAGAGGCAAAACAGACTCAAATTGCTAGCAGTTGATGCTTTGGGATAAAACACTTCCAGACCTCGGGACTGCTGCCAGTCTTATGATGGCCGTGTGCAGTGGGTCCCCAGGTCCTCGGTAGCCTCACGCCTCTCAGAGTGCCTCTAACTTGTCAGCCATCGTAGAGCTTTGGAAGTTCCTGCCCTCATTTTAAAAGAGGCTTAAATATTCATTGGTACCATATTATAAACAATACTTTGTATCTTACTGTACATATCCTGGTATCCCATTTGCTTCTCAAAAATTGCTACATAAAAATTAAATTATTAATGTGGGAATAGTTATTTCTGCCCTCCTCTGGTTTCCCTATTCTGAAACCAGCTCTACTGCAATATCTCTGCTTAGTTGGATAATTTGTTGCAATGGCCTCAGAGAACTAAAGGGAAAAAGTCACAATTATGAGTTTCACATTAGGGAAATTTCACAGCTGTTTGTGAAAGTTGGACACATTGAACATGGAAGGCCAAAGAAGAATCAGTGCATTTGAATTATGGAGCTGGCAACAAATACTGAAAGTAGCACAGACTGCTGAAAGAGCAAACATCTGTTTGGAAGAAGTATAACCAGAATACTCCTTAAATGCAATGGTGGTAAGACTTTTTCTCATGTACTTTGGATATGTTTTCAGGAGAGACTAGCCTGTTTCTTTTCTTCTTTGGTGGGGGGGGGGGGGGGGGGGGGGGGGGGGGAGGGGGGCATCACTGCCCTCTGGTGGTCATGGGAGCGACTCAGTGCTGCTCCTGAGAACTGCCGCTGGATTTGAACCGCCAAGCCCGTGGGCCGCAGTCCTGCACTCAACCACTTACACCACCGGAGCTCAGCCCGAGACTAGCCTGTTTCTAAAAAAAAAAAAACCAAAGCAGCATGCTTTGTATAAGGACAGCAAAAAAAAAAGATGACCCTGGACAAGATGTATTGACACAGTAGCTGTAACAATGGGCACAGCCTTAAGAATAATTGTCAGGATGATGCAGGACTGGGCGTTGTTTCATCCTATTGCACATCATTGGTCTATACCAATGCCTCTTCTAAGCCAGTACCCAAATCTTTTTGGTCCCCAACTTCTCAGCCATGTGGTCTGTTGGTGACTGTGCCCATGGACCAAGAAATTCACCTGCTCCTGCGCTGCCTCACCGTCTCGGAGTCTCAGCACTGCTCTGCTCTCATGGCCTTCTTGCTTCGTCATCTGGTCTTGGCCTGACTCCTTGGTCCTGCCTCATAGACTCTGTGCTACAGCCTCTGGTCTTGACCACCCCTGCTTCACACAGAGATCTTACATCATTTTCGATGGTCCTGGGACTTCTCTCCCTATCCCTGCTTCTGAGATGGCTGTTAGAGGAAAACTTTGGGGTAAGGCTTTTCTCTTTTAGCAGATCATACTCCCAAGGGAAAAAGGGTGTGACTTCATTCATGCCCTCTAATTAGGTAGAAATGCAATCCCTCCTTTTCATCACTGTAGCAGAGGACGACTTCCAAAATGGGTGATTATAAGCACAGACATAGAAGAATCATCACATAGGATGTTAGGATAGAATGGACCTTTTAATTAATTGATTACATCTCAGGTAGGTAATATGCTAATTAATATCTCTTGCAATTCATTTAATTATGAAGAAAAAAACAGCAACAACCACTTTTGCTTAGACAAGACAAAATTTGACCAGTAATCCTTAAGCTGTTCTAAATGAAAGCATTCTAGATAACTATTTTTTGTCCAAACCCAGGTATGTGCAAAATTAAGAATATAGGTAGCCCTGTCCTATCTAAAGTAATGAAATATTTATTCCAAGAAGCAATCAACTAAAAAGGATTTTCATTACAACAGGAAGCCCAGGTAGTAGAAAAGAAAAAGTATTTTGGTCTTAGATGATTGATATATGCGGATTTACTTTGGAGAAAAATCTTGTGGTTTGGATTTAGTGAATCCTTCTCAAAGAATGAGCTGAACAAAAAAATAGAGGAATGAAAGGAAATTTTCAGTATGCTCCTCTTTTTGTGCCAGTTTTTTTTTTGCCATTTTGAGATCCATTGTATTAAGCTGACATAACACATTTTTCTATATTTTAATGTCATATAGGAGAAAAATATTAAAAGTGTTTTAGAGATTACTGCTATGACAATTAGGAAAAGAGATGCTTCAGGGGAACAGGTTTAAGTCACAATGGAAATTGTGCGGTGTAGACAAGACAAAGCTGGCATCACTATGAGTCTTTTGTTTCCTTTGACATTGAGACCATATGCCATGGGTAGGGATTCTGTCAACTAGGCATTCCAGGCTCAAGATAGGGGCAGATTCTTATCTATCAGTTGGGTCCCAGCTGATGACACCACTTTGCCTATGTGTGGTTTGCTTCTATAAAGAACCCAACCTCACATACTACAGTAATGTATAGAATTTAAAGATTATATAAAAGCATGTTTTTCAAGCTAGAATTTTATGTCGGGTGAAAATTTGATGTATACAATGGACTTTTGTTACTGTTCATGATTTTTTTCAGTGATTATTATAACTGCACTTACTACATATGAAGTTTTGAATCATTCTGATAGTTAGCTGGTGGATTTGAACCTTGTGGATAACGACCCAACTGGTAGCCCTCTCAGCCCTATAGCTCATTTTATTATATGATAGGCATGTGGCATTAAGTGCTTTACATTAATATTCTTCACTAACCCTCAGAAAACTTGGAGATATGTAATATAATTAGCACTTCATAGTGGAAAAACTGAATCATAGGGAAATTAGGCAACAAGATCAAGATCACGCAGGTAGTGGTGGAGCTGGGATCCCCACCAGGTGATTCTAGACCCTGCATTCTCTCCTACTGTGTGGCGAATGCTTGGAGATTCATGAAACTGAGCTCTTTAGTTAGTCTCTGAATGAGCTTCAGTGAGAATAAAGAATAACAAGACATCACTAGTAAGCCAATCAGCCAACTTTCTGAACATTATGATTTCGAATGGTACCATTTTGAATTAAGTGTAAGTGCATAATAATCTGCGCTACAAAATTGACAATAAGAATCTAAAGAATGAAATGGGTTAATTAAAACATTAAAACTGAACTCCCTGTCATCAAGTTGACTCCTATTCACAGAGACCTTGTAGAACATTGTAGAAATACTCTGGAGGGCTTCTGACACTGCACATTCTTATGGAAGCAGGCAGCCTCATCTTCCCCCCACTAAGTTGGTGGGTTTGAACTATTGACCTTAAGATTAACAGCCCGAAGTCTAACCCACTGTGCCACAGAGCTCTGGAAATAAGGCGTGATCATTTTCTTGGAAAATAAATAAACCATTACAGACTTATGTCATAGATATTTTTTTTAGTTCAAGAAACAGTGGAGAAAGGTTAGAGTATATAAAATTAAAATTTTGGAGGATATAAAATATAAATAAAATATTATTTCATACTTGAATGATGAGTAACATTCACTGACTATATGCAATAATTTATTGAACTTCACTATATATTTGGGTTGTTTCCTGTGTTTTATTTTTTTAATTTAAAAAACTTATTTTTTCTATCTTCTGATTATCTTTTGTCTCTCTATTTTTAACATTCTTTGAGTCCTCTTCTTTCTCTTGGATGGTTCTTCGAGGTAGATTTACTAGGAAGAACTTGAGTGTTTCTGTGTGTGATTGTTATTGTCAAGTCTAGAGAGCAAAAGCTGACCCAGTTGGCAATGCCATCACTATGTGCCCCAGTGCTTGTATTTCTACCCCTGGGACAGACCCCTGGATGGTTTATACATGACAGCCAGGCATGGTGTATATACTTAATGTGGTACATGGGGAATTGAGACCCATCTACATTCTTCTTAACACCAAAGATTTTTCCAGGTTTTGCTAGAGATTATTTTAATAAAAGAAAAGCCAAATAAAAGAAAGTCCAAATTTCATGCATTATGCAGGGACTGACTCACTAGTCCAGCAAATGTCAATAGGAAGAAGACAATAAAAAATTCAGTAAATATCTCATATTATATTGTCATGTCACCTTAACCTTGAACTAAAAGTCCTATTACTTTATTCCATGTTTACATTATAACCTTTGTCTAGATGCGCAAATGGTCATGAGTGTATTTTTGGTATTTTATGAATTCAGCTGATTTCTTACTTTGTGACATTTTGACTCATAAGTGAGTCCAAAGATTGCTTGAAATAAATGCATTGAACAATTTATAAAGTTACTTAATAAACCCAGGGACAAGGAAACAACAAGTGATCTAAATGTGTTAGTGAGAAGGATGCCTGGTAGGGCTGAATCAAAGACAATGTAACCAAGAGGAATTACTGAAACCTGTATGAAGGTTGAGCATGATAATGGGACAAGAGGAAAGGAAAAACTAGGAGGCAAAGGGCATTTATAGAGGCTTAAATACAGGCATGTACATATGCAAATATATAGGACTGAGCCCCGGTGGCGTAGGGGTTGAGTGTGGGACTGCGGCTCATAGGGTTGGCGGTTCATATACAGCAGCAGCTCTCCAGGAACAAGACTGGGCCTCCTACTCCCACCAGGGGTCAGTGATGCCCACAAAAACAAAACAAAACTAAAAAGCAAATATATAATAATAGGGAAATAGATCTATGTACATATATTAATATGTTAAGTATTAAGGTAGCAGATGAGTATTGGGCCTCTACTCAAGTAGTCCCTCAGTGCAAGAACACTTTGTTCTAATAACCTGGAGTTCTGTGATGTTCACCTTCCCAATGCTGAAGAAAAAATGGGGTACATAGCAAATGTGGTGGAAGGGAGTAACCAATTGCAGGGATCTACTTATGATCTCTCTGGAGTATGGACAGTGGGGAAGTGGGTGAAGGGACATAGTGGACTGAATATGATGTGAAAATGTATGGCAATAACAGTGTAAATTATTAAGGATTCATAGGGGAGTGGGAGGGGGAAGAAGGAGAACTATGGGGAGCTGGTACTGGAGGCCTAAGTGGAGGGAGGATGTTTCGTGGTGATGATGGCAACAGATGTGCAAATATGGTATGCATATAATTGACGTGTGTTGATTGTTAAGGTAGTTATATGGGCCCCCAATGGAATGATTAAAAAAAAAGAGAGGGAGAGAAAGAGGAGCTTATACCAAGGGCTCAAGTAGAAAATATTTGGAAATGAAGATGACAACATGTGTACAAATGTGCTTGATACAAAGGCTGTATTGAATGTTATAAGAGCTGTAAGAGCCCCCAATAAAATTATTTAAAAAAAAAAAAGCTGATGGTGTTAGGCTATCAAAAGCTAAAACTTTGGGGGTCTTAAAGGCTTGAGGACAAACAAGCAGCCATTTAGCTGAGAAGCAACAAAGTCTACCTGGAGGAAGCACACCAGTCTATGTTATCATGAGGTGTCGATTGGATCAGGTATCAGGCATCAAAGACCCAGAACAAAAAAATCACATCATTGGGAATGAGGGGAGTACAGAATGGAGATCCAAAGCCAATCTGTATACAATTGGACATTCCCTTTCAGAAGGGTCACAAGGAAGACATGAGCCAGTCAGGGTGCAGTATAGCACCAATGAAACATACAACTTTCCTCGAGTTCTTTAATGCTTCCTGCACACTCCCCTATAATGATCCCAATTCTACCTTACAAATCTGGCTAGACCAGAGCATGTACACTGGTACAGCTAAGAGCTGGAAACACAGGGAATCTTGGACAGATGAACCCCTCAAGACCACTAATAAGATTAGCAATACCAGGAGAGGAAGGGGAAAGTGGGGAGGGAAAGGAGGTACTGATCACAATGATCTACATGTAACTGCTTCCCTGGGGGGTGGACAACAGAAAAATAGGAGACATCGGTCAGTGTAAGACATGAAAAACTAAAAACAGTTTGTAAATTATTAGGGGTTCGTGAGGGAGGGAGAAAAGTGAGGAGCTGATACCAAGGGCTCAAGTAGAAAGAAAATATTTTGAAAATGATGATGGCAACAAATGAACAAATGTGCTTGACACAATGGGTTGTAATATGAATTGTAATAAGAGTTGTTTGAGCCCCCCTAAAAATGGTTTTAAAAAACCATTAAAGCTAATTGTTTTGGGTTGGTGCTAACTTTCCCCACAGAGGCTTATAAGTTCAAGGTCAGCAGTTGAAGCCAACAGATGGGACTGTCTTCTCATAAAGGATTACAGTCTCAGGGACCCATAGGAACAGTTCTACTCTGTCAGTAGGGTCACTGAGGCAGAATTGACTTGATGTCCGTGAGTTTGCTTGGGTAATATCAGGAATGCCCCAAGTAGCATTTTTTATTAATATATGCACCATAATTTTAGTTTATAAGTTCTGATAGGCTTTTTAATGGTACATTCATTTATGTGTTATATTCTATGATAAAAACGAGAACATGTTCAAAGTCATTATGGGGTTTTATTTTATTTTATTTCTTTTGTTTGTTTGTTTTGGGCATCACTGCCCTCTGGTGGGAGTGGGAGGCCCAGACTTGCTGATGCTGCATTTGAACCGCCAAGCCAATGGGCCGCAGTCCCGCACTCAACCACTCCGCCACCGGGGCTCAGCCCGTTTTATTTTATGTTTAACAAATTTATTAACACATTTATTTATTGACAAATTTATCATATAATTCAACGATTTTACTTTATTAAAAAGTCGTGCATCATCACCACAATTTTAAGACCTTTATTGTTATATCCGTTATTGTTAGCACCACATTTTCCTTTAACCTCCTGCCATAATCCTAAGAACTATGAATCTAATTGCTATCTCTATAGATTTACTTAGCCTGAATTTCAAATAAGGAAAATCATGGTATGGTATTTTAGAGTATATAAGTTATATAGGGACTTACTTGGTTTACATTGTTATTTTTCTAAATGAAAACTACTTACTATAGTATTTGAAACCCTGTTGAAAGCTGTGGTTTCCCCCCCAATAATGCTTGACTCAAATTTTCACTACACATGATCAGCTTGCTCACATATCAGAGTGTCAGATAAATGTAGGGATGGACATTCTAGGAACTTTCACCTGTTACTTTCCCCTGCCACTTTAATGGGGAAGTGCTACTTTATTTGTTTGTTTGGCCTTAAAGTCATTTTACTTTTCTGTGAGTGCTTTGAGTATGTGCTCACGCTGCCTCTTGGCATCAAGGGCTTCTGCTGGCTGCTTGTCTCTGAAAATCTGTGAGCACTTCTCTTTGGGTGCTTTCAAGATTCCCTTTTTTGTCTTTTGACATTAGCTATAAAGTGTCTGAGTATGGGTTTGTTTTTTTTTTTTAGCTTATCATGATTGGAATCTGTTGAACTTCATGGGTGTGTTAAATTCATATATTTTATGAAATTTAGGAATTCGGTGGCTTTAACTTCTTTAAATTTGTCCCCTGTCCCCTTCTAATTCTGTTACCCTTCTGGGACTCTCATGATGCTTAGTTGGCATCCTTGATGGCATCCCTAAGACCCCTAGAGCTCGGTAGACTTCTCTCCTCTTTTGTTCTCAGAGTAGTAAATAATGTCACTTGTTCTACATGCAAATTCACTGATTCTTTCTGCTTCCTCAGATCTGATATTGAGCTTACCAGGTGAATTTGTCTTATTTACTCACGTTTCAGTTTTAGAATGTGTTTTTTAATCGTTTCCCTCAGCTAATACTCGTTCCTGGTGTCAGTGTTTCTTGAACCATAGTTTTCCTACTTATTGACACTTGTTTAGCACAGTTGGTTAAGTGCTTTGTCTAGCAAGTCCAATGTCTGGCCTTTCTCTTGTAGGTTTTGTCTATTTGCTTTTTAAATACAATTGTCTCCTTCCCCAGAAATTGCTGTTATTTGTTGTTCACTATAGCCATTGATTTTTTTTTTGGGGGGGTGGGGGAGGGCATCACTGCTCTCTGGTGGTGGGAGTAGGAGGCCCAGCCCCACTGCCGGAATTGAACCTCCGTCCCAGTGGGCCGCAATCCCGCGCACAACCACTACACCACCGGGGCTCAGCCCACCATTGATTCTTTTAGTGACTTCTAAAAACTTGTGAGTTTGATAAAGGTATGAGGAACACATCATTAGTTTAGCACTCAACAATTGATACGCATTTTGTGGGAACTCATCCACTGCCAGCCCCTCCGTGTACCATTTCTTACCCCACTTTCTCCTGGGCTCTGTTGTCTCCATTCTTCCTCATTTCCTCACCCTCTGTACTTAGACAGACACTGCTACGTCAGTCATAAACAATTGATCTATCAACATGTCCATGCTATTTTTGACAAGATTCCATTCCTTGTCTTGCATGGACACTGCGCTCTGACGTCTGTCATCTCAGTAATCAGCAAGTGACCTGACAGAGACTTCCGTACGCATCTGTGACTAAACAAAGAGAGCAAGAAAAAGGGAAGAGATTGGGGGGGGGGGGGAGAGTACTTTTCCTGTCTTTACAGTTTGGTTCTGATCTGAAGAACTCCATCATTAGCATCTCGAGTATTTATTCCTTTAATTTGTGTTTGGCTAATGTGTTTAGATGGAGATTCCCTTAAATGCCAGCATCTTCCTCAAACAAATCTCCCGTCTTTGCACTTTGGCTCAGTGCTGGGGCGCTCCTTTAGAACTTAACAAGCATTTAGAATTATCTCTTAGCCTTCACTTCTGGCTTACACTGATCTTTGTAATCTTCCATAAGTTAAAGCATGGAGCATCTTTCCTGGCATGCGTGAAGCTTTTTAAAACTCCATAGTGTCCATGGCTACTTTCACAAAAATAACCTTTCTCCCCAGCTTTTCATCACAGGCTTTGTTGGTGGCCAATTTTACATGTCCATCGTAAACTCTGAGGGCAAAGACTGCAAAACTGGTACACTTGGAGTGTTTTTTTAGGAATGTCTGCTGAGTTAAGCAAAAAAAAAAAAAAAAGGCAAGCTCGTCTTACCAGACTAGCAATATTTTTTGCGAATTAAGTCTGCTTTGCTCCCTCTATATTGGGGATCTGGGACCAAATTGAGAATGAAAGTTGATGTCTTTAAGAACATCAGCAGAGAAGCTGAGGAAAAGGCAAGTAAAGATGTGTAAATACTCTCCTGGGCTAGCCCCGGTGACATAGTGGTTGAGTGTGGGACTGCTGCCCACAGGGTTGGCGGTTAAATTCCAGCAACAGCTCTCCAGGAGCAAGGCTGGGCCTCCCACTCCCACCAGAGGGCAGTGATGCGAAAAAACAAAACAAAAAACAAATATTCTCCTTCCATGTGTAAACTTGCTTCTTTCTTTTGCTTTATGAGGAAAGTTAGTAGTAAAAATTATGCTAGCTGTCTCTGTAATCCTGAACACTTTGCTAGATTTAAAAATTAAGCCTTGAATTTTTTCTGTTAGTTTGTGCATTGAAGTAAGGAATAGGAGCACACTTGAAATTGACTTCCATGAACATCCTCCTTGTGTATTTTTAGGCCACTTTACCTGTAGTGTGATGCAGCTTCCAGACTCTCAGCATGAGTGCGGAGCACCCTGTAGTCATTAGAGATTCGCCTCCATGCCACTTCAGTTCTGGGACCCACAGAAGGAATGTTAGAGATGAAGCAACGCCTACCCATAAGAAGCATTCCACTTTTCCTTTCCCATTTCAGTCTTTCCTTAAAATCTGAAATAGTAAAGGTTTATACTCACAAACATGCATACATATACACACATATACACATGCATACACACACGAGTATGCTAAACCAATAAAACATCATTTCCAGTGCGAGTTGTGGAAGATAATAAAATAATGAGTATCTGTCTGTTGCTACTTTCTAAGGTTGGCATGGGCTGACTGGCATCGAAGGAGCCCTGGTATAGTGGGCTATGCTCTGGGCTGCTGATGTCAAAATCAGCACTTTGAACCCACCAGCTCAAGATTCATAAGCTGGAATAGACTGCTGTTGGTCATGTATATAATGAAGTCCGGTGATCTGTGCAGAGGATGACAAATTGGAGATGAATGGCATCCCATTCATTGTCAAAAAGAACATTTTAAGATTTGAGTACTGTCAGTGATAAGACTACATCCATATAGCTACAAGGAAGGTGAGTTAATATTCAAATGTACACACCAGCCAAAGATGAAGAAATTGAAGAGCTCTACCAATTTCTGCAGTCTGAAATTTATCAGGTGTTCAATCATGATGCACTGATAATTACTAGTGATTGAAATGCAAAATTTGAAAGCTAAAGGAAAATGCAGCCTTAGGGATTGAAACAGTGCTGGAGATCTCATGATAGAATTTTTCAATATCAAGAATTTCTTTATTGTAAACACTTTTTTCAGGAGCATATAAAGCATCTTTGCCCATGGGCCTTGCCTGATGAAAAGCATGGAACTAAAACTGACATATTTGTGGAAAGAAACAATAGAGAAGTTCAAGATCATTAGTCAGATCCAGGACTGGGACATTTGTGGAACAAAACATCAGTTCACTCGCAAGGTCAAGTTTAAGCTGAAGAACATTTTTAAAGACCATGAGACCCTCATTGAATATACCCCACCTGGATTTAGAAATCATTGTAAGAATAGATATGTTCTACTGAACACAGATGACTAAAGAAATGATAAAATATGGGATGACATCAGGGCTATCATATATGGAGCAAGCAAAATGCCATTTGAAAGACAGGAAAGAAAGAAAAGACTGGAAAAGATGACAGGAGAGACTCCAAAACATATTGTTGAATGTAGAATAGTTAAAGGGAAAGGAAGAAAAAATGAAGTAAAGGAGCTAAATAATTAAGTAAAATAAGATCTGAGTGACTAGAGAAGGCAAAATAAAGCACTAACTAATGAACTATTCAAAGACCTACAGTTAGAAAACAGGGGAATAATACATGGAACATTTCTCTGTTTAAAGCACTGAAAATGATTCTACCCTTCGGATGCAATATTGAAGTGTTCTAGGCAAAATAGTGAACAACAGAGGAAACACTGAAAGTTGGAAGGAACGTAGGACCACAGTTCTAAAATGAAGTCACTGTTCAATTGAATTATCATATTATCAGAGACATATAGTATTGAAGAAAGGCAGCATTGGCAAAAAGTAAGTCTCTAGAAATTGACAATAATACTGCTTGAGATCACAAATGGATGAATACCAAAAGTGTTTCTTCATCTCTGCCAGATGCCTGCAAAGAGATCCTGTGTGTACAAGGTGATCAATGGTCAAACTCTCTTACCTGCAAGTAAAGGATCGCAGACGTCAGTTTTAAAAAGGTTACAGCAGTTCATTGGCAGGGAAATTCCCCAAACTCCAGCAGAGTGAGAAGAGAACATGGAATGACATTTGTTGACATCACATGGGTCTTGGCCGAAAGCTGATAGTAGCAGAAAGATATTTACCTGTAATTTGTTGGTTATGCAAAGACGCTAAACTGTGTGGATTGTAATTAAATTGTAGATAACATTGTGAAGAATGGGTATTCCAGAATGTAATTGTGTTCATGGAGTTAAAGTGTGCCTTTCTTGATGTATCACATCAGAACTGACATTACTTCAACAGATTTTGCTGCTGGTGATGTTACCATTGGTTCAGTAGGCATGTACTCACCAAATAGGTGACTGGTCACTTGGCCAAGTAGGTATCTGCTAGACTTTTCCATTTTAAGTCCAATATTTCTCCCATAATGATTAGTAAATATCTTGCAGGGAATTACTTTGAGTCTCTTCAGGTATCTGTTTTTCACCCTATTTTTCCCACTAATGTTTGCACTCATTAATGACTTGCCTACAATGGCTACAACTGCTATATGGCAAGTAGTAACTTCCTGTTTCCATCATTCTATTTATATTTATTGTAATTCTAACCAAAAGAAGAGGTGTTTCCTTTCCATTATTTAGTATCCATTGATTTTTTTTTTTTGGGGGGGGGGGCATCACTGCTCTCCCCCGGTGGGAGTAGGAGGCCCAGCCCCACTGCTGGAATTGAACCTCCGTCCCAGTGGGCCACAGTCCCGCGCACAACCACTACGCACCAGGGCTCAGCCCCCAATGATTTTTTAATATCAGTGTGAACTCATGTTTATTTTATTCTCTGGCTAATGCTTGTTTCCCAAGATACTACCATTGAGCTGATTTTCATAGTGATTCTCTAAAAGGTTTCTGAGGTTTCTGATCTTTACAGGAACAAGCACGTTTAACTTTCTTCCACAAAGTGGCTGGAGGGTTTAAACTGCATACCTTGTGGTTAGCAATCCAATGCTGACCCTTAAAACTCTGGCTCCAAGTATCCCAGATGACAAGCTTTGCAGAATTGGTTTCTGTGTTGCTTAGGTATGCTGGCTGAGGACGCACTTAAGGTAAGATGAGGTGGTAGAGACTACAATGAACCATAAAAGGTTCATAAATAGACTATGATTTTCTGATTCAACTGGGGCAATTTTGACCTCTCAGGAACATTTAAACTGAGATGGTTTTGTTGCCAGGAGCTGGGGAGGAAGAATTTGTCTGCTAATGAATAAAAGCTAATGAATTTGCTCTTAGGCTAAGGAGTATGCTCTTAAACAAGCTACAATGCACGAGACAGCCTTCCATAACAACAACAACAAATCTTTTTTGTTATCTGACCCAAAAAATATCAATGGTTTTTTTCTTGAGGAAATTTTCACCTTGTTAGATGGATAAGTTTTTGAGTGCCAGGGTTAGAGATAGAAATACCCTATGTGAGATAGCATATAGATATTTGAAATGAAAACATTAGGGCAAATTGTGCACTGGAAAATTATTTTCCTGGAATTTGAACCTCATCCATCAATTTGTGGTTTACAAAGAAAGTGTATAAGAGGATCAGATGTTCACTTTAGCACGTTCACTCCCTAGAGAATATGATCGGCTCTGATGGACTCAAAAGAATTTTCCCTAAATTGTCTCTCCCCCCCCCCTCCCCCGTGCCCTCCACCCCTCACCCACCCCCTGCCCTGGCTTTCCAGGCTCCCTCTTCAGAGATGCTGATCAACCCACCTTCCCACCTTGGAACAGCTGGTGAGCTCCAGCTGTGCACCTTTCAGCAGCCACGCCTTTTAACTACCATGCCTCCGGGCTCCATTGGTGAGATGTTTTATAGTGTCCTCTGTACTTATGGGAAATGTCTTCTAAACTCTATTCCAGATAGAAAAGCGGACATTCCTGAGCAAATTCAAGTAGTAGCAGGGAGTGTATATTTCGTTTTAGTAGGAAATGAAAAAAGATAGTATGATCACGGGAACAAAGTCCCAGAGGGCAGAAAAGTATTGTTTGAGAGGATTGTACAAAAGCTACAGCAAAGTAATACTCTATCTTCGATTTTAGCATAAAAACAATGCGTGAATTTTCTCTGTACTTATTATGTTGGTGTTTGGAGTGGGACCGATAGTGGGGCTCTTTTTCCGAAGTAATGCTGACTGTGTAGCTGGCACGGCCCTTCATTCTCTGCCCAGCTCTTGTGAATGCACCACTCAGGAGCGGACAGCTCTGTGACCATTCGTTGACCTGTGACTGAGGCAAAGTTATATTTGGAAAGATCTGCGATTGCAGAGTAAAAAGTACTGGAATGTACTTCCCCAAGGAACACTTTCACTTATTTTTAAAGAATGATTCAGAAATGTGGTCATTGTCACCACTAAAAACTTGAAGGCAGAGGTACTTTTGGCAGCAGAAGACTTGTTTCATTAAAGTATTACAGAGCAGAGACCACAAATGGCTTAGGCTTCATAAAAAGCTAGTCAGGCCATTATCTAATTTATTGACATGCCTTAAATAATTGTTGATGGTGTTCAAAAATATAAATATGCCTGTTATTTTTGCCTAGTAAGATGTGTTCTCATTATTGTTAAAAATAATGTGTGTTTTGAGAACTATCCATACTTTATCTTGAAAATCAATTGTAGCTGTTCCTGATATAAAATGTTTCTCCTTTGCTCATGAAAATTGAAATTGCTTTGAAGTGGTGCCTAATCTTTTTTAATGATTTGGCTTCTCATGAAGTTACATTTGCAGTTACGTTGCAATATTCCAGCTTGTTCTATTTAGTCTAATTTGATGGCATACAATTTTATGTAGTTTACCCACTGTCCCTGCCATTAGATCCATTATGACACCATAGCAACCCTGTCTGACAAAGGCACGTTCCTCCTGAGGATTTCTGAGGCTATCAGTCTGTAGGAAGGGGACAGCCTCATCTTTCCCCAAGGAGGCACTGGGGAAACTGCTGACCTTGCAGGTAGCAGTCCTATGCTTTACCCACTCCGCCACCAGGGTATCCATTATTGTTGTTTATATAGTGTAGTGATTCCTGATTCAGGGCTTCCTAAAATCCATGTATAGCAGTGTAGGCATTGAGACTGGGAAAGTGAGAGAGTGAGTCCAGGAACTTTATGGAGTTTTTTTCTTTTTATTTTCAGGATGATTTCCATGTTAAGGAAATAATCAGTCTCTTTCATGCATGTAGAATGATAAAGCAAACTGCCGTGTCCAGGAGTGTTTAAAACTCAAAATGACTGCATTAGTTTCCTAGGGCTGCAGTAACAAAATACCACAAATCGAGTGGCTCAAGACAACAGAACTTTTTCTGTACTGGAGGTTGGAATTCCCAAATCAAGGAGTTTATGGAGCCCTGCGCCTTCTGAAGATGCTAAGGAAGTATAGCTTCTGGAGACTGTCAGCAATCCTTGGCATTCGTGGCTTCTGGCAGCATCTCTCCAGTCTCTGCTGTGGTCTGCACATGGCCATCTTTCCCCTGCATGTGTCTCTGTCCAAATTCCCCCTTCGTATAAAGAAACCAGACATTGCGTAAGGGACCACCCAGATCTAGCAACACCTCATTTTAGCTTGATTAGTGGCTATGTGTTGGGCTGCTAACATAAGGTTAGCCGTTCACAGCCACCATCCACTCTGTGGGGGAAAGATGGATCTTCGTACTCTTGTTGAGTTATAGTCTTGGAAACTCACAAGGACAGTTCTACACTGTCCTGTAGGATTGCTCTGAGCCAACATCATCTCAATAGCATTGGGTTTGGTTTGGGTATGTTTACAAAGGGTATTGCCAAGTAAAGTCATATTGATGGGTCCTCAAGGGTTAGGATTCTAATGTATTTGGCGGAGAGGCAGTTCAACCTACAATAGCCCTGAACTGCTCAATGTGGATGGCATGGAGCCCCTGTTCTTGAGGTGTTTATGTTCTGTTTGGTGGAGAAGCTAAACACACAAGACATAGAGAATGATGATGACCTCATTGGTGTTGCCCTTCCACTAAAGGATGTGGACCAGAAGAGGTAAGAAGAGTTCATGAAGAAAGAGACTCCAACGAGGCTACAGCCAGTGAGACTAAGTTTGTCCTCACTCACCCACCTCGAAACAAGACTGAAGATGAATGGCTACACTAAAGGGAAAGATCAGAGTGTAATTGGACATGTATTTGGAGAAACTGGAAAAAAAGGGAGTGTGGGCTTTACTCCCAGAGGGCTATGCATAGAGAGGGAGCCAACTTTGGATGGCACGGTGCTGCAATGAAATTGTGCTCTGGGGTCAGTCTGCCAACTGAACTGGTGATAAAATGAAGGAGAAACAATATAGGCAAAGCCAGGCAAGAACACTCTTTGCAATTGTCTGTGATCAACTGAGTCCAGGTGATGACGGTTGGGGAGACTGGAGACAAAGGCATGAATCAGAGAATCTAGATTGACTGTGAGATCTCCAGACGTGAACCACTGGGAAAGCCGGTGCAAAGGGAGATGCACGGCTGAAAAGAGCTCTCCAGGGCTCTTTATACTCATGCCAAACCCTCCACTGGCAAGGTTCCCTGCCACAGAAACCCCTAACAGTCCTGGGCTCCTCAGAGGCCACTAAATAGTGAATAAGAAGTACAGAGTACTAGATGTAAATCATCTGCACTACTTTGATCATTTTATTAAGGAGTGGCATCTTGATTTTATATCTAAGGTAGGAAAGAAAGCCTAGCAAATACTTAAATCTACTTTTTAAAACAGCCACATCTGGTTGACAACTCTGTGGGAATGGTTATGTGGAAATCTTGGGGGGTGGGTGAGGAACAACTCAGCATAGGAGGGTGAGGATGACTGGCTGCCCGCCCGCTGTGGCAAAGCCGTCCCTGCCACCGAGTGGTCCCTGGGGAAACACCGAGTCAGTGTGTATGTTGCTGAGTCTGTTCTCAACAGCAATTATTTTTTTAAACAAATACCCACTTTATTTCCTTTAAAATCATTTTATTGGGGGTCCCTACAGTTCTTATCACAATCCATACATATATCCATGTGTCAAGCACATTTGTAAATACATTGTCATCATAATTTCATTTCTTTCTACATTTTCTACATTTCAACATTCAACATTTTCTTTCTACTTGAGACTTTGGTATCAGCTCATTCCCCACCTTCAACCTACCCCATGAACCCTTGATAATTTATAAAAAAACTTTTCATGTCTTACACCAACCGTTGTCTCCCTTCACCCACTTCTCTGATGTTCATCCTGGACAGAGAGACTATATGTCCATCATTGGGATTAGTTCCCCCTTCCTACCCCCACCTTCTCCCTCCCTCCTGGTATCGCTACTCTCAATATTGGTCCTGAAGGGTTCATCTGTCCTGGATTCCATATGTTGAGAGCTCCTGTCTGTATCAGTGCACATGCTCAGTCTAGCTGGATTTGTAAGGTAGAATTGGGCTCATAATAGTGAGTGAGAAGCAGCATTAAAGAACTAGAGAAAAGTCATTTGTTTCATTGGTGCTACTCTGCACCCTGATTGGCTCATCTTTTACCTGTGACCCTTCTGTAAGGGGATTTCCAATTGCCTACAGCTAGGCTTTGGGTCTCCACTCTGCCATCCCCCTCATAAACATCAGTATGATTTGTTGTTCTGGGTCTTTGATGCCAGATACCTAATCTCTTGGACACCTTATGATATCACACAGGCTGCTGTGCTTCTTCCATGTGGGCTTTGTTGCATCTCAGCTGGATGACCACTTGTTTATCTTTAAGTTTTTAAAACCCCAGATGTTACATCTTTTGAGAGTAGGCCACCATCAGCTTTCTTCACCACATTTGCTAATGCACACATTTTGTTTTCATGGATCGTGTGGAGAAGGTGAGAATCACAGAATGTCAGCTTTTTAGAACAAAGTATTCTTTCATTGAAGGCGCACATGAATGGAGCCACAGTATCTGTCTACTCATGTTCAGCCTTCATCCAAGTTTCAGTAATTCCTCTTGACTACTACATTGCCCTTAATCAAACCCCACTAGGCATCCTACACCCTCCTTGCCATTGATTTTAGATCACTTGTTGTTCCTTTGTCTCTGGGTTTGTTGGCACCCCCTTTTCTTTCTCCTGCCTCCCCTTCTCCCATGATCCTCTGGTACCTTTGGTCCCATTGTTTCCTCCCCTGATTGCTTATCCCACCTATCTTATCTAGTTAGACCTGCAGAGACAATAATAAACACATGTAAAAAAAAAAAAAACAAGAAAAAGCAAAATAAAACAAAAAAACTAAGCAATAACAAGAAAGAAAATCCCAATAACCCCAAAATAAAAGTCTATAAATAGTTCCAGGTCTTTTTGTTGACCTTTCTGCGTGTTTTCCAGTGAGTCTGATGGGTGCCACACCCTAGCCCCAAAGTCTATTATTGGTATTTCTATTTGCTTCCCTTGCTGCTCAGATGCACACTCTTTCCCTGGTGACCCATTTCATTTTTATGTCAGCCAAAGGAGGGAGAATTAACATTTTTGTTGAATTTTGTATCAGAAATGGATGCTGGAGTTTATTAGAAACAAAGGGGAGAAGGAAAAAAGATTAAATGTTCTTTGTGTAAGACCTAACAAGCTCGGGCTGAGCCCTGGTGGCATAAGTGGTTGAGTGCAGGACTGCAGCCCATGGGCTTGGCAGTTCAAATCTAGCGGCAATTCTCAGGAGCAGTGCTGGGTAGCTCCCATGACCACCAGAGGGCAGTGATGCAAAAAACAAAAAACAAAAACCTAACAAGCTCTTGTTTTTAACTAAGTAAAAAAAAATTTTAAATCATTTTATTGGGGCTCGTACATCGCTTATCACAATCCATACATAAATATACTGTGCCAAGCACCTACGCATGCCTGCTGTCATCATCATTCTCCAAATATCTGCTTTTCCACTTGATCCTTTAATAACAGCTTTTCATCCTTTCCCTTCCCTAAACCCAGTTTATGTAGCAAACATTTTTATTTTCCCTCTGACCCTCACATGACTCAAGAAAATGTGGCAAAGCACTTCATTGTAACTAGAAGAACTATGCAGAATATACGTATGATTTTGCAAGTTTTGCAGAAGACCTAGTAAAACCTAGCTGAGGCCCCTCTTGTTTACCTGGGTATCTTGTCTGTGTTTGGGATCACCCTTGCTTCCTGGAGGCACCAGGGACCACAGGCACTATTTGTTCCCAGAGCCCCTCTTAGTTGCATTCCGAAAAGGCCCTGTTTCTTCTCTCAGTAGTATTTGCTGACTCTCCCTGGCTCTCACCCTTCAGATAGGTAGTCTCTGTAGCACTCTAGGGGTCCCTTGGGGGAGAGCTGGCTACTTCATTTGAAGGGCTCAGGGCAAAATGAAAAAGGCTGAGTTAAACTATGAAGAATTTCAAGATGGCCAATCACAGACTATTAAACCAGGCTATGCACCCTGTGTGTGAAACTGTTGTTTCTGCTCACCCTGACTTCAGTGTTCTTCTGAGACATGGAGGGGTTGCCTTGGCCTCTACCTCAAGGCAAGAAGGGCCTGTCTTTTCAAACACCATAGCCCCTCATCCTGTGCTGAGGAGACAGCATTCCCCCTCGCCTCCTTCTGCTCTTGGAGCGGTTCTACTGGCAGCACAGCCCTTCCCAGCCACCGCGGAGCCTTCTGGCCTCCCAGCGCTGGACCATGTACAACAACAAAGTGCGGGGAAGGACTCGGCGTTGAGCTGTCACGTGAGTCAGACGGTGCCAGCAGGACGGATGCCCTGTGTGGCAGGTAGTAGTGCTCATTTGAGAGAACAATCGAAAAGATGGAGACATTTTCAGTGCTTTGCATTTCAGCTAATAGTAGTAAGTAGGCCTGCTATACAAAACCACCTTTCAACACAGCAAAAACAGGTTTCCTGTTTGCTTCTAAAGTTTTAATGCAGCAGGATATGTGCTACAGTCATATATTGATAAACCAAGGCAGGGCTCTTAAGGTCTGGGGAGTGCTAGCTTGTGGGGTGGAAAAAAGTTACACGAACCATTTCCAAATTAAGTTTCGAATACATGAACTTGTCCCTGATAAGGTGTTGTGGGTTTGATAACAACAGTGCTAATAACAGTCATTAAAGCCAGCTAATTACAATGTGTAAAAATAAAATGTCCAACTAATAGTAGGTTCCATTCATTTTAGTTCATGAGTCACCTCTTATAAATGCGGGGTGTAACAAAGTGCGATGAAAAGGGCAGAGTTCAGAACAGGAATGGGGGGAAGGGTCTCCATGCCTTTCAAGACAAGTGGCTGGACTCCCAGGCCCTGTCCAGTCTCAAGTCCACTCATGACTGAAGCAGTCCACCTGGACTGCAGAATCTGGTGAGGAACTGTGAGGGAGGGTTAACACCCAGGGAATGAGAATTAGGCAGTTTGAAAGCATTCTGTTTGAAAGTCATTTTATGTTCTTATTCTTGAAACATTTGTGTGTTTGTGAGTGAGAGGCTGGTTGGTGCCATGTTGGTGCGATGGTTTAGTCCCCACTGAGAGCCACAATGGGGGGGGCGCCGAAGGCCTGTGAAGAGCGTGGCCTGGGAATCCTGTTGGGACAGTTCTGCTCTTTGGGGCAATCACGTAGCATCCCACTGAGTCTGTAGGGACCTGAAGGCCACAAACTATAACATGGTGAGAATTAGACTTGGCAGATAAGCTGAAACTGTTGATTTTGCAAAAGGAATTCTCTCAGCAAATGGAGACTACTTCCAGAAGTGAAATCATACTTTACCCTATTCCACCCACAGCATGGTGGAGGGGGTTAGATTTCTAAAGGGGGCACTCTGACATTCTGTATCTTGTGTGTATGTAATTTTAAAAATAAAGTTACTTTGTAAAAAGAAATCCACTTAGCGTCTACTGTGGCCCTGCCATCTGTATGGTAATACATACTACATGGAAAACAATGGAAAAATGGCCACCCTCTTCAAGAAGCTAGCCAGCTCCAGGGAGAAGCAAAGGTACCACTTCTGAGCTGATGCCAGTGCTGAGGGACTAGCGCAGACTAGATTGAGAAAATAGTGTCCCTTGCAATGGCCAGACAAGTGCCTTTCACTCGGTCACCTGGACTCAGTTTGCTGCCCAGTGGCGATCACAGAACAGTGTTGGTTTAAGCTAGCTTGTGCAGAGACAGACGCAGAAATAAATTGTGGTCGTGTGAGCCGTGTTTACAATGACATGAAATGAAATGACACTCTGTGCAGGGAGGAGACTTGCCTGTTGGATGCCACTATGAAAGGCAGCTCTTCTATTAGAGAGATGGCAGGAAAACAGCCAAGTCAGCACATGCTGTGGGTCTCCTTACCTGCTTGCTAGGGAGCATTAACAAAGAAGTATTGTTGACTATTGCCAAGAGAGGCAGACACTGGCTGATGGAGAGTACAGCGGCTCTGCAGTGCCAAAGTTAATGTGAGCCAAGCATATATCCCAATGTATTGTTGTTTTCTTTGTAGATCTTTTTTTTTTTAAATGAGATATCATTTCAGAGCTTATGTGACTTCATCTGTTTGTTGATTGAATGATGAGGCTGGGTTTTACTGTTTGGCAAATAACACTGACAAGATTTGCTTCCAGAGTGTCCCTGTGTAGTTATAGTTTAGCTTATTATAGTTTATAAAGGTGGACCTTCCTCTTCAAGACTTTACTGAACCTTTGACAGTAGATGAAGGTTCCTGTTGATAAATTAAAAAGAGGTGTAGTAGACCATGTTTCCCTTGTTCTAATCAGACATTGCATATTTCTCAAATAGCACATCTTAAAACCAATCTGCTGTCCAGGCTACTCTGAGTCAATGACCCTTGGATGCTGCTGAGATGCTGCGCTTCATTCAGAGGGTTTTCAAGACTGCTCTTTCGGAAGTAGATCATCAGGTCTCTGGCTTCTGGCTGAACTTGAACCACCATTCTTTCCAGTGAGGAGCCAAGCACCTAACCATTTGTGCTACCCACTAAACAGAAAGGGGTAGTCTGCTCATGCATCTTCTCTGTAAGGAGTCTGGTGGCTCTGAGGTGAAAGCACTCTCTCAACAAAAAGGCCAGGTCAGCAGTTTAACCCCTGCTGCTGCTCAGTGAGAAAGATGTGCCTATGGGCTTCAGTAGAGATTACACATTTGGAATCCATAGAGGCTCGCTCTGGCTTGGAATGGAGACTAGACTCAACACATAACTCAGGTGCCATCAAGTTGATACTGAGTGAATATTTGTTAGACATGTTCCTTGATTTATTAGAAGTCAAGCTCCTGAAAAAATAAATCACTGTCCTTTCACCGTGTTCTCCCCAACTGAGTAAGACGGAAGAGGAAATAAGTGTATGAGGTAAGTCTCTGCCAGCCAGAGTGGAAGCTTCTCCTGCTCCCTGGTGCTCTGGGAGGACCAGGGAGCTGTGAGGCCACCAAGATGTCTGTGGCTGAGTTCAGAAACAGGGACAGTAGGCGTGGCAGGCAGACTACTCTGCATGGGGGAAGCTGACGTTTTCATGAAAGACTGTCCAGTACATAAGAACTGTGTACTGGCATGTGCTCAAGGGGTGAAAAGAAGTCAGTGTGCTACACCAGCTTGTGTGATCATGAGGTGTTGATGGGGTCAGGTATCAGGCATCAAAGACGCAGAACAAAATTGTTTTTCAATGTGAATGAGGAAGACTCAAAGCCCATCTGTAGGCAATTGGACATCCCCTCACAGAAGGGTCACAAGGAAGATTTGAGCCATTCAGGATGTGGTATAGATCCCATGAAACATAAAACTTTCCTCTAGTTTTTAAAATTCTTCCTTCCTCTTCCCCCACAGCTGCTATCATGACCCCAATTCTACCTTACAAAGCTGGTTGTACTGAAGCATGTACACTGGTGCAAATAAGAGCTTGCAACACAGGGACTCCAGGACAGATAAACCCTTCAGGACCAATAATGAGAGTAGCGATACCAGGAGGGTAAAATTGGGGGGGAGCTGATACCAAGGGCTCAAGTAGAAAGAAAATGTTTTGAAAATGGTTATGGCAACATATGTACAAATGTGCTTGACACAGTGGATAGATGGATGGATTGTGATAAGAACTTTAAGAGCCCCTAATAAAATTATTTAAATAAAAAATCAGTGTTCTAGTGAGAAATGTAATATAACTATTAATCCAACTCTTTTTCTCTTTGCTATTCATGGGGGTCCACGAAGGTGCTCTTGCTTTTATTTTTGCTTTCAAGATGCGTTTTTAGATAGGAACACAGAGAACACTATAAAGAACTCCACAGAGTCCGCTGAGCATAGCAATGATGTGATTGGTACTTGTCATCGAGTCAGTCCTGGCTCCTAGTGGCCCCTGTGCCTTCCTGAGACTAACTGCAGCTGAGAGTAGAAAACTCAGGCTTTCTCCTGCAACCCGCGGGTGGTTTCAAACTCTCGCCGTTAGGATTACAGCTCAACGTGTAACCGCTGCACTAACAGGGTCCGAACGTGACTGGTGCTAGTAAATAGATTACGTGTAGTAAATGATAACAGGCATGAAAGATTTGTCTCGTGGTTTTCAAGACATTCATAGAAGCTCTAATGAAGTTGGATAGGAGATTTCTTTATTCTTCAGATCCTTATTGTGACATCTGAAAAACCATCTGCCCAGGAAAGAGAGTGCCACTTCATTCTAACTCATGGTCTCCTTCATGAATAATGCTCCATATTGGCTGTTGCAAAGTTATACTTTTGCCACCAAAATGCAAAGTGGGTTTAGCTTTGGGCATTCCTGCCCAAGGGTGGAAGAGTGTGGCATAACTCTGCCTTGGTCTTCAGGCCTCAATTTCATCATATGAATTCTTCACACGTGGCAGCAGGTCATTGAATTCTCTTGTAATGTCATGCTAGGAATATTCTAGGATGAATTCATGCTTGACGACTTATTTTCCAACCGGTATTTGAACAGGTTTGTAAGCTAAGGTGAAGTATTTAGAGTTTGACCGTTGGATCTTTGGTTTGCTGTGTCGGCAGTGAGTGTGATGACAGGGCCAGGTTTTATTTCTCAGGTGTTCCTGTTGGTGTTTCATTTTGGGGATCTAAATGGAGGGCTGCTGGAGAGTGCTGACACAGGAGACCACACACAGAAAGTCTTGGTTCGGGGGACATGGAGACCATTCAGGGACACAGGTGGAGAGGGCTTTGTTCGTTTTTTAGCATTCCAGAGTTAGCATTTTATCCATATCCCTTCAAGGCGCATCTTCTGGGGATTCTGTCTCCAGAGTCCCCATTGAATGTGTATGAACAGGTCATGGCACAGAGGAGAGTTATGAATATTAACCATTAGCTGAGGGCCAATTTTATATACAATTTTATATATATAAAATTGTGATGGGAAGTTCTAGAGTCTTCTAGAGTTGAAGTTGTGTGTGTGTGTGTGTGTGTGTGTGTGTGTGTGTGTGTTTCAGGACAAGGACTCTCTTGCAAAACAGCCCTACTTCATGCCCCAGGATATGGTTTTGTGGTGAACAGTGCTGTAATTATTGCACATTAAGTTGGCTTGAACCTGAATTTGGGGTTTAATGCTTGAGACATAAATCACTTCAGTCTTCTTTTAGGCAATGCTTCTGTAATAGGAAAGCCATACTTTGTTAACTGTTTTAGCATGTTTCTTCTAGACATGAAGCGCCTAATTCTCCCTGATCCTCCCTCCTTCTCTCCCCCACCTCCATTAGTACTGAAAGAATTTATGAACCTGTCATTGTGGCGGAAATAATTATTTAGCGCAGTTTCCATGTTATTCCCCACAATGCCAAATCCTCTTTTATGAATCTCTCTTTCATCACTCCCTTCTGACTCTCTCTCTACCAGCAATCAGTTTTCAGGCGCACATCTGTCATCATCATGTACATAGTTAACACTGTGTCTTTAGCAGTGTCATCTGGATTACTCAGCAGAGAAGATGACTGGGTAATTTAAGGTGCCATGATTGACCCCAGATCTTCATTCTCTGACAATTAATAGTAGATAATGGTTTCTAAGCTATGTCCTCTTTCAGTCAAATAAAATGTAAGGTTAAAAGGGAGGGAGTGAGGGAGGAAAGAGGTC